>CM034157.1:84536929-84796929 GCA_019776745.2 Taxus chinensis
ATATTTGAAGAAATAGATTGAACTTTTCACGAGACTTCTTGAGAAGAACAAAATAGGTGCCCCTGAGTCTATCAAACCATCTTCATCAACCCATGAATCCTCTAAGAAACTCAAAATGGAAAAGGGAAAGAATCATGAAAGGAGAAAAATGGGAGAGCCCTAGTTGTAGTTGTACCACCGGCTCCTACATGGGTTATTGATTCTAGTGCATCACATCATATGGCTTCTTCACATGTGGAGTTCACTTCTTTAGAGCCACATGACATGTCCACTATATGATTGGGTGATGATACTTATACATAGTTTTTTGGGAGAATGTATGTTAAAGTGAGTGGTGTTAGGAATAAAACTTAGCTCAATTCATCATTAGTTGATATCTGAATAAATGTAATAAGTTAAAGTATTTAATTTAAATACTTTAAACTTATGTCAATAGGTATTAGTTATCCTTAGTTGTTAGTTAACTAAGTGATAGTGTTCTCATCCCAATGTTTGTGGGATCATGTTCTATCTTGCATATTTTATTCCCGGATGATTTCCATGAGGGATAGTTAGGGGCAATATGTTATTTCTGCATATTTTCTTAGATTAGTTGATTTGCTTCCATATATTGTGGATGAGATAGAAGTTGTCCAATATCTATAAATATTACAACTCTCTCATTTGTTTGTAATGCTTGATTTTGATATTAATAAAATACACAAGCACCATCTTGTTTCTTTGTAAAGCTTATGTGTTAAATATTATTTTCAAGTATTCATTGTCAAGATTTGGTATCAGAGCAACATTCTGATCCAGGGAAAAGTGTAGGAAGTTTTTAGGGAGATCTGGAGAAATTACAGAGCTAGGAGGAGTCATAGATACCCCCAGCCATTTCACAGCCCCTACTCGAATCCACACCCCAGTTCATAGGATTGATTTGCAGTTGAAGAACACCTAGAGTGCAATCACAGGCCCTTGCAGACTTGGATGCAACTCTCTTGCAAAAGGTGACATTGTTTCATTCTCTGGTATTTTTTGAATTTTTTTTACCTGTACCTGCAATTTTTTAAAAATTGGAAGCATTTTAAAATATATATACAATATTTTTGTATTGTGGGGACCCAAGATTTTCAAGCTCCCCACATAACTTCTACTTCCTCTTCTCTGTGCTTTATCTTTTCATATATCATGCAAGAGAATTTTGTGCCTATGAGAAGATCTTTATCCAAACGTGGAAGCCTCCAATCAACTATGAATTGCATTCCAGATCAATCAACCTAGAAGAAGAATATTTCACAAATCCAAGCCTGCATCGAAAGAAGGCTAAAAATTGAACGTGGAGAAGATTTGCAACCTCAAAAAAAACTGCGTTGGAAAAAGGAAGAAAAAGTTGTCTGCAAAAAAAAATACCTGCGTAGCCAAAGAGAAAGCAAATAAAAGAAAACTATGACCAAGGGTTATAATAATGCTTAGGCAAAGCGGTTGAACTGCAGTTGTGCCCTAAACCGCACTACGCATGCAAGATTTTATCTGCGTTTGGTTTTTAAAAAAGCACTTTTAAACTTTTTTTTTGTTTTTGGACGTCGTGAAAAAAATTAGAAGAATAAAAAAAAATTCCATTTTTGGAAAGGGGCCTGAAAAGATATTGAAATCGTAACTTAAAAGAGCCATAACTTTCAACTGGTACCTCGGATTGAGGTGCCATTTTTTTGAAAGTGTGTGTTTTTGCGAGCTCTACGTCTTGGTCTAGATTTTAATAAGATTTGTTTTGTAAAAATTGAACAAATTAGAGATTGTTTGTATTTTAAAAGAGGCCAAAGAGTCCAAAAATTTATTTTTTTCAAATCGGCCAAGAGAGCCATTTTATTTTTGCAAATCGGCCACAGAGCCAAATTTGTAACAGGGCCAATAGTGCCAAAAATTCATTGTACATGGCCGAAAAGGAGCCCAAAATAAATAAAATAATATTTTTGGGGGGGGGTGTGTGCATGCTTTAAGGGGGAAAAGTGTTCAATTTTTTCTTCTACTATTTATCACTTTTCACAATGGCCGCAATTACGGCACCAAAATTCTTTTTGCCAGATTCTCAACTTTTGTGTTATGATAATTATCTAGCATGGAAAACAAAAATTCATGCACAACTTGATTTTGAAAATCTATGGTCCATTGTTTCTGGTACATTAACAAGATCTGCAACAGATGTTACACAACAAGCTACATTTGATAGTGCAAATCAAAAATCAAAGTTAATAATATTGTTTAGTGTTTCAGATGAGGTACAACCTCATATTCGTGAGACCACAACAATAAAATAATCTTGGGACAAGTTGAAAACAATATATGAGTCAAAAAATAAGAACACAATACTTCATCTCCAGAGTCAACTATTGAACTTGAAAATGCAACCAACTGAGAAAGTTGAAATATTTTTGAGAAGAGTAGCAACTTTGCGTGCATCACTTCAAGCTTTGAAGAAGAAGTAACTGACACATCACCCGTGCCTATAATATTAAGAGTTCTTCCTCCTTCATATAGGATTTTTGTGACCACATTAAACATAACTGGTCAAACAACAACTTTTGAAGAGTTAGTGAATATGCTACAACAAGAGGAAGCTATTCACTCAACTACTGAAACTGAAGAGCAGGCACTTGCTTCTAATCAAAAAGGAAAAAAATAGGCTAAGTCTAGTAAACAACCTCAGAAGCAAGGTAATACTCAACAAGGCCAAAAGGACCAACAAAAATGTCTTATTTGTGGTTGAAAAGGACATGAGTTAAAAAATTGTTGGTACAACACATTCCAACAAGGATCATCAAGTGGTAAAAATATTAATTACCAACAAACAAATCAGGTCAACAACAGAATAAACAGGGACAAAATAATAACAAGTGGAAGAAGAAACCAACTCAACAAGTAAATGTCGCCAAACAGGAAGATCAATTTGATGATGATGACTTCCTATATTTTGCACAGTCAAATGAAGTATCCAATTCTACAAATCAAATTTGGTATGTCGACTTGGGTGTAACTCGACATATGACAGGAAAGAAAGATTGGTTCTTCACAATGAGTAAAACACCCACCAAAAATCATGTCTCTTTGGGTGATGATACATCATACAGTGTTGAAGGCATTGGTTCCATTTCACTACCACTTGGGCAACATAATTGTAAAATTACAGATGTTCTTTATGTCCCTGGTTTAACAAAAAAATTGTTATCCGTGAGTCAATTATTAGATCACAATCTCAAAATTGACTTTGATTGTAAAGTGGTAAAAAGATGTGCCTAATTCGAGATAAGTCACGAAGCTCAAAATTGTTGCAAAAGCTTTGAATGTGGGAAGAATGTTTCAGTTGGATTTTGTTCAATGAAATGATCAAGCACTTGTAGCCAAGGATACATCATCAGCTCAACTATGGCATCAAAGACTTGGACATGTGAGTTTTGGCTATCTTGACACACTTCGTCGATACAACATGGTTAGGGGTTTACCACCTCTAAAAAAGGGTACAAATAAATGTCAACATTGTTTGGTAGGAAAACAACATAGAGCACCATTCAAACATAGTACATTTCAGGCTAAGGCAAAACTTGACTTGGTGCATACCGATCTGTGCGGACCAATGAGACCTAGCCACTCTGGGTTTCAATATTTCATGCTCTTTGTTGATGATTTTTCAAGAAAAATGTGGATATACTATCTTTCTACAAAAGACCAAGCTTTTGAAACTTTCAAGAAGTTCAAAGCCCTTGTTGAAACAGAGTCTGGTAGGAAAATAAAAACACTCTGCTCAGATCGAGGGGGAGAATACACCAACAATGAGTTCAACAATTTTTTGGAAACACATGGCATTCGTCGTCAAATGGCTCCTCCTCACACACCGCAACAAAATGGTGTTGTTGAAAGGTGAAATCATACTATCATGGATATGGTGCGATGTATGATTGATGATGCAGGTTTATCAAAAACATTTTGGGCCGAAGCAACTAAAACAACAGTCTATTTACTAAACAGAGTTCCCACTGCAGCTCTTGATGGAGTAACACCACAGGAAGCATGGTCAGGGCATAAGCCATCTATTTCACACCTTAGAGTTTTTGGATGTAAAGCAAGTATGCACATTCCTAAGAAACAAAGAACTAAGCTTGATATGAAATCAAAAAACTTATCTTCTTGGGATACAGTGATGAAGCACTTGGCTATAGACTTATGGATCCAAGAACAAGAAGGGTATACACTAGTCAGGATGTTGAGTTCTTTGAGAAGAAAGAAGCAGATGCTCCTTCCATACACTCACATGATGAAAAAATCATCCCTACAGTGAAAACAGAGGATGGTAATCACTTTGATGATGACAATGATGATGGGGAAGATGGTGAAATTCAACCTCCCACAGGAACCACAAAAAGTATGCCTAAATGGTATACAAGTATGATTAGAGATGCAAAATTGGATAGTGTCCCCGACACATCTACCACTGGAATGAGGACTCGCAGTATGGCTCGAAATGAGGTCAATTTGGCCTTAATGGGTAAAGTTGTTGAAACTACTGAGCCATCCACAATTTCAGAAGCCCTACAGTCTAAACCTTGGAAAGATGCTATGGATGCAGAATATAAGTCACTTATGAAAAATAATACATGGCAACTTACAGATCTTCCACCAGGGAAAAAGCCGATTGGATGCAGATGGATCTTCAAAATGAAGTACAAAGT
Source organism: Taxus chinensis (assembly GCA_019776745.2). Lineage (NCBI taxonomy): Eukaryota > Viridiplantae > Streptophyta > Pinopsida > Cupressales > Taxaceae > Taxus > Taxus chinensis. The sequence goes on from CM034157.1 coordinate 84,541,633, forward strand.
AGATGGAAAAATTGATAAACATAAGGCTAGACTAGTTGCTAAGGGATATGCTCAAAAAGAAGGCATTGATTATGAGGAGACTTTTGCTCCCACAACTAAGATAAAAAATTTCAGGTTAATATTTTCTCTAGCTGCACAATTTGGTTGGAAAATACACCAAATGGATGTGAAAAGTGCCTTTCTTAATGGTGATTTATAGGAAGAAGTTTACATGACTCAACCAGAAGGTTTTGTCATACCAGGTAAAGAGGAAAAGGTATGTAAACTCATAAAATCACTATATGGTCTAAAGCAGTCTCCCAGGGCATGGTACATAAAAATTGACGAGCATCTCATTCAACATGGATTCAACAGGAGTCCATACGATCCTAATCTCTATCTCAAAAAGCAAGGGGGGAGATAGTGATCATTGTAGTATATGTCGATGATCTAGTCATCACTAGAGGATCAGTGAGGATGATTGAGTCAACAAAGAAAGATCTAACATGATCATTCGACATGACCGATCTCAGGCTTCTGCATTATTGTCTTGGACTTGAAGTTTGGCAAAGAGAAAATCATATCTTTGTGTCACAATTGAAATATGCCAAGACAATGCTTGAGAAATTCAATATGATGGATTGTAAGCCATTTTCCACACCTATGGAGACAAGACTTCAACTGTCTCGAATAGATCCATCACCACAAGTAAATGCAACTCTCTATCGGTAGTTGATTGGGAGTCTCATCTACTTGACTTACACTAGGCCGGATATCAGCTATGCAGTCAGCTATCTTTCACGGTTCATGCAAGAACCAAGGGTTTCTCACTGGAAAGCAGCAAAGCAGATACTGAGGTACATCAGAGGAACTATGGACTATGGCCTAGAATACAAGAAGAATAATAAACTTCTTCTTGACAGGATATTCAGATTCAGATCATGCAGGAAACATAGATGATAGGAAATCCACTTCAGGATTTGTATTCTTTTTGGGATCTAGACTGATATCATGGGGGAGTAAGAAGCAGACTTGTGTTTCAAGATCCTCCATAGAATCAGAATATCATGCAGCAGGTGGAGCTGTCTGTGAAGTGATATGGCTCCGACGTATACTTGAAGGATTGGGAATACCATAGAAAGATCCAACTATCCTACATGTTGATAATGAAGGAGTAGTAAAACTTGTTGGAATCTAGTTTTTCATGAGCACACCAAACACATTGAGGTGCAGGTACATTTCATTTGTGAACATGTTCAGAACAACAACATCCAGCTCCAATATTTCCCAACAGATATGCAACGTGCAGATGTCTTCACAAAGTCACTTGCTCGAGGTAAATTTGAGGGTTTTAGAGAATTTCTCTCCTGTTCACTTGAGACCATGCTAAATTAAGGGGGTGAATGTTAGGAATCAAAATTAGCTTAATTCATCATTAGTTGATATTTGAATGAAATTAATAAGTTAAAGTATTTAATTTGAATGGTTTAAACTTATGTCAATAGGTATTAGTTATCCTTAGTTGTTAGTTAACTAAGTGATAGTGTTCTCATCCCAATGTTTGTGGGATCATGTTCTATCTTGCATATTTTGTTCCCAGATGATTTCCATGAGGGGAAATAGGGGCAGTTAGGGGCAATATGTTATTTCTACATATTTGCTCAGATTAGTTGATTTGCTTCCATATATTGTGGATGAGATAGAAGTTGTCCAATATCTATAAATATTGCAGCTCTCTCATTTGTTTGTAATGCTTGATTTTGATATTAATAAAATACACAAGCACCGTCTTGTTTCTGTGCAAAGCTTCTGTGTCAAATATTGTTTTCAAGTATTCATTGTCAAGAGGTGGAAGAACATTCAATAATGTTCTAAGTATTCCGTCATTATCAACTAATCTCCTATCAATCTACCAGATTATTCACTTTGGTTAGGGCATGCGAGTTGAGTTCACTCTAGGTTCAGTGTATGGAAAACAATTACATAATGAAACCTTCATTGCAATGGGTGTAGTTGGTCATCAAACTTCATTATATTCCGTATCTCACTTTCTCCCTCTTTCAGATTCTTCACCAAATTCACCTATACTTGATGACACTTTTAAGCTTGAGCACATTTTTATGATGAGGACTTCTCTTCTAGCACATATGACTATAGTTGTGTAGACACAAAATCATGCACTTATTCACCAAACACATTTCTAGGTCCTAAAAGCATACTAGCATTTATATGATTCCTAAGTAAGAAAACTAGTGGTTGACAACTATCTTTGGTCTCTTTTCTTTGTTTTTTGCTTCCTTTTTGGTCTTACACAACCTACAACACAATCGGTATTTTACTTATTTATCTTTTATGGATTTAAACACTAGCACCCAATGAGGAAAACAATGCCAGAGTGCTCATGTCCCCTCTGGGTGCCCCTGACCCTTTTCTATCTTACTCATTCCTTTTGTGTCTTTTTTATCTTCTGGGCATCTTTTCTACTTATGGGTTGGCCTTCAAGTTGTCAATTACGAAATTAAAACAAGTGAATTTGATTTAACAAAAATAGAATTTGTTAAACACTAATTGTAGAGTAACTAATAGAAATAATGAAGTTCACATGCTATGATAAAATATGAAACAAACAATAAGCTAAAAAAATATGAAACCATAAGTACAAGAGAGAGAGAGGAAAAGACTTAGCTAATTTGTGCTTGATCCAGGATTGATACAGACTGGGAAAAATGGTGAACAAAAGGTGAATTGTGTCATCAATGCTCATGACAAATTCTGGGGACTCAGAACAAGGTCAAACTAGGGCACCATGGATTGGGATAGGGCATCTATTGTAAGAGACCTCTAACCCTTCTAGTGCCACGTTTTGACTATGCAAATGGTAAGAAATCTGATTTTCATTGTGTCACATAATTGTCACAACATATTCGTTGTTGTCACCTGTAAGTCACACCGTTATTTGATCAGGTGTAATTGTAACCTGTAAAATATATGTTCACCTACAAAACCCACAAAACAACATCAAATCTAAAAAAAAAATGCAATATGGGGAGTCAAACTGACCCCGGTGGTCATGAAACAGAGTGAACTTACGATTGAGCACTGCACTACATCTCAGACTCCATGTATTTCTTATGACTGTATGTAGAAATTGTGACCTAGGATGCCCTTGTGCAAGTGCACTTAATAATAGAGGCTGTAGATTTATCTAAATGTAGCAAATGTAGTAGAATGTGTGGATGGAATAATGAACTTCCCCTTCTTATGTAGTGTATGCTGAAAATGTAGTCCCTTTGTCCCTTTAATGGATGTTAGATGGATGTCTTGAAGTCTTTAGGTGTGCCTTTTGGATGCAAGCTTAGGTGATAGTAAGTAATGCTTAGAGTTTGGTCCTTTATTTTGAACACATAGCTTTGTATTTATATGATTCCATTGTTTGAATTTCATGATTGAAAACTAAAAGGCTAAACCATAAGAAAATAAGATGCCCAAATGATAAAAGAGACCTAAAAGAAGTGAGTAAGATAGAAAAGGGTCAGGGGCACCCAAAGGGGACCAGGGCGCCTGGGCGCTGGCAACCAGACAGGGTGTTAGTGTCAAAATTCATAAAAGATAAACAAATAAAGTTTTGACTGGGCTATAAGGTGTGTAAGACCAAATAGAAAATAAGAAAGACAAAAAAGAGGCCAAAGATAAATGTCAATTACTAGTTTTCTCACATAGGAATCATGTAAATGCTAGTATGTTTTAGGACCTAGAAATGTACCCAAGTGTGTGATTTTGTGTCTACATTTCCCCCACTTTATTTTGTTGAGTGAATACTTGATAACATAAAGTAGATAAGAGATGTTACTTTATGTTCCTATAGAGTGTGATGGCAATAACATGTCAAAGAGACAAGTGAAAAATGTGCAAGTGAATAAAAATGAAGTGTGGAACTAAGAAGAGGAAGTGACCCTAGGGGTGAAGTGTATGTGTTGATGTTGTACCTATTTTTGTGCTTGTGTTTGTTTATGTAGGGATGATTATTGTTGCATATTAAGGATGAACATGTAAAAGAAGAGAAAAAGAGTAGCCAAAGTCGTGTCTATGAAAAATTTGCATAAGTATGTAAAAAGTGTGTAAAAGTATGTAAAAATGTAAGTGTGCACCTAGTTTGCTAAGAGTGAAAATGATAGAAAGATGTCCTGAAATGTTGTAGAAGAGTGAGTTTTTTAGGCGATCTAACACCAAGAGTGAGTTTTTTGGGGTGATCTCATGCTAAGAATGATTTTTTGGGTGATCTCATGCCAAATGTACCAAGTTTTTTGGGTGATCTCATGCCAATGACAGAAGAGTGTTGGGGAGAGAGGTCTAGTTTACTCTCCTTCCATGATGAACCTACAATACACCTTGATGGTACATGCCCATGTTTTTTCCCTATCCATGATTGTTCTAAATTTGTCCCTTATTTAGTTCTGATTTTACCGATTGAAATGGATATAGAATGCATTTTGTTGTTGGAGGACTGTGACTATATCATAAAGACTACTATGACGTCTTTTGTAGATTGTGCTGATCTGACGAATTGACTTTGTGTGCCCCCAAGATATAGGCACCCAAGGGAGGACACAGATCCCAAACCCTATTGTCTATGTCTAGGTGCTAGTGTTTACAATGTATTTTAAGGACCCAAGTCAGATTCTAAGTGTTTTGTGATGTTATAATTTGTTTTTCTTATTCTATGTACAGGTTTGTACTATAGCTCTGAGCTATTGTATGGGGTGATTGATTCACCCAATGTATGCCCCCCTTGTTTGGGGTGCATACAACGATTATAGGAGTGATGCGTCCCAAAGGAGAGGACTTGAAACTACGTTGAAATGGATACCCTACAGGGGGAGGGGATGTGCATGGTAGAAACCAAGGCACATGCAAAAAGATGGCTAGATACATGTGTTAGTAGAAAAATAGTAAGCATGTCATAGAAGAATGTATGTAACAAGTAAATATGCATATAAGATAGACCACAAAAAGTGAGTTTCATACATGGGAAATCACTCACAATTTCATAAGACAATCAAGGCCGAAGCGACAAAAATCATATAATGAGCATACAAGACATAGGGTATAGCCCACAAACAATAACATATAATAGAAAATAGTGTCAAGCAAAATGTAACAGATAACCATGGTGGCACATAGTCCTGCAAAGCAAATGATGCACATCAAGCACCCATTACCATGTTATAAAGATAGAAAGTATGCCAAAGCATAAATCAATAGAAAGTAATGTGATAGAAAGAAGTAGTAAATATGAAACAATATCACTTGTGATGTGTAAGAGTAGTAAATGAGATACCCCCAGGTGCCTTATGGGACTGGAAAAGGTACATGTCCAAACATCATTCAAGTGTGTAATAACCTATAAAAGATCTACATTCACAACTAAAGACCATGTGAATGCACATGCGTATATGGAAAATATTTTGACATACTAAGTATTCATCTGACATGGAATATAAAGTGTACATATAAGTAGAATAAGCAAGCATGAGTATGTGCAACCAAGATATGCAATTATACAATGTGAATATGAGTGAGATGAATGGTATGTAATATTGAATGTGATAGGAGCAGCATGCCCCCTTGATTAGTGGATGTGAAACGAGTATGAGATGAGGTTCATTTGTAAAAGACCCCTCAATAATCAATAATTAATCATAGAATAAGAGTGTGTTATCAGGAGATGGTTTAAATAGAGTTTGCTAGAAAGATAGATTTAACCATGTACAATGCAGAGTGTTAGTTATGAATTAGGTGAGGTTCATTTCAGATTTAGACCCAAGCACATTTGAGTAGAACCATGGAACTAGAGTGATGTCATAGGGTAATGATGATATAAGGTACCTGTGGAAAAGTGTTTATATGAAAATATTTAGATGTGATCACAAAGTACATGCAATAGAGAATTAGAAGTCATCATAGAGCATCCGTGTCCAATAATTAATAAGGAATCTATCCTTCCCCCAAGTTTATGTTTCATGATACTCAGAGCTATCCAGGGATAAAGGACCATCATGATGGCAAATATGGTCATGTTCTAGGAGTATCATTCGACTTCTAAGTGTTGAAGTAGGATTTTAACATCATGCCAAACTAAGTATTCAGCATCTTCACAAGAAGATACATTTTTTGATTTTGGGTATGTGAAATAGTATAAACCTTAAGAGAGATATGATCAGGAATAAAAGGAGCGTCGTATCACTCAGCCTAGACTGAGCGCTCACCCAAAGCGTGCAAAGGTACTAGGCCCCTCTTTAGGATTATTGTTGCAGGATGTTAGCATGATGAAGACTTAATGCATTCAGATCCATAATTAATATATCATTCTACATTGTATGTTCAGATCTAGATCTAAAGAATAACAGATTTAAATGATAACCATAATGAAATCAAGCATGCAAGAACCAATTATACTCAGGATTAATACTCTGATTCAGCCAATACACTCCATTATATTAAACATGATAAATACATAGAAGCTCATTACAATAGATAATACCATAGCTTATGCGTGCATCAGATTTGGCAGCATAACTTCACAGTAATTCAGTTCTCACACATCTCCTATACTATGCAGATCATTACATATTTATAAGGGTGGGGACTTTCCCTTCACCACTTGCATAACTCCAAAAATAGGTCACATGCTGAAAATAGCCATGTGCCTTTACAATCACAGCCACACATGCAAGTGTGCTAACAATAGACCTCTTCTAGTTAACTGGCAGTAGCAATTCTATTCTTAGCCCACACCCATGCAAAGCGCTTAGTAGCCACTCTTCCAAAAATAGCCGATGCGTGTCGCGCAAGTCTTTACCCAGTTTGTGTGCTCTGCACGCTATCTCCAAAAATATCCCGTACATGTGAAAATGGCTAAGTCCCAAATCCACCCTTATATTTTGTGTGTGTTCTCCCCTATCCTTCCGTGCCTTTGACTGTGCCCTGTTCTCTCGCGTGAACCTTTTGTGTGCCTTCTGCTAAGTATTCCACTTTCATCTGCTCAACATTACCCCACACTAAACTACATTTCCACCCCGACAATGGCTACTCCTCGAACAATAAAGAATAAAGTAATGGAAAGAATGTGAAATAATTTCTATACAAAGAATAGTTATTTACTCTACATCACCCTCTGCTTCAACTGGAAGAATGAGTTCTGGATATTCTTCTTTTATTTCTGCCTCTAATGTTTTCCACTCACTCAGTGTGGCCTGTGCCTTTTCTGGAATATTCACTGCAATAAACTCCTAACTCATCCTGTGTAATTTCTCCCTTCTCATTTTGTAATACTAACATAATGTTAGCCATTGCAGACATTCTCCCTTCCAGCAGATCCATCTTCTGCTATAAGTTTTCCTAGTTCATCCAACCTATTCTTATGGGGCTCCTGGGCCACTGCAAGGGCCTCACACTTTTGCTTTACCTTCCAGTCTCTCTGTGTGCCCCAATGTTTCATCCTTCATAGCTTTTAGGACTTCATTGTCCTCTACCATTGTCCTTATTCTGATGACTGCCTCCAGAGCTGTACAAATATTCAATGCTTGATCCACTTTCTTCAGCTCCTCCCACAGAGTTTGAAGCAGTGCCTCGTATGATGAAATATTTCTAATTACTATAGCCTTTGCCCTCTCTACCTCCTGCTTAGGGTCCTTTGGTGTTGGCATCCTAACTGGTCCCTCCTCAAGCACCATATCAACTAAAGTACACGCATAGTGCATATCCATAGGGAAATTTTTGGGTACCTTGGGCTCTAAGTGAGGTCTTTCTTGTAGGACATGATCCCTGATCTCCTCTTCCATGCCAATAAGAACCCCATTCTTTTTCTCTCTGGGTCCTTTTCTTGTTTCAAGCATGTGATCTCTAGCATCCTTGGCCTTGATCTCTTCTCTCAGTGCCTTGATAGTGGCAGATTTGTCTATGTTCCTCCGTGCCACCTCTGTAGATACCTTCACCAAGGCATTACTTACCTTCTCATCAGACATAATAGTGGGTTTCATGGTTATATGTCTGGCCTGAGGTGCCTTCTTCAACCTTCTTGACACACAGGATTCTTCGCATACGTCAAAGTCTGGCTCATCCATGTGTGTGTGCATAGACCAAGATAGTTGCTTCCTTGTGCATGTGGTGGCCATGTCCTCATCCATCAGCTCCCATCCATATAACTCCTTAGGGCTCACCATGCTTTGAAAATGGGGGTGTGGAAATTTTACTTGTGTCCTCAGCATAGCCCAAAGATGGAACAACTAAACTCTCCACTTGTCTTTTTACTTCTTGGCCCTTTAGGAACTAGCGCGCCAAGATTTGGAGTTGTATCTTCTATGTCTTGAGCAGTATCTTTCTCTGTCTCTCATTCCTTTACCCCTTCTCCTTTATTCTTCACATCTTCATATTTCATTTCTTCATCTTTTAGCTCTTCCACATCCTCTGGTGATGTAGGAGATCTAGGTGCTCTCTCTTCAGACTCTTCTACCTCCTCATCCAGCTTCAATTTTCTCCTTCTCTTCTCAGTTGTCTCCTTCTATGGAGAGAGTCATGGTGATCTCCATACTGATTGGGGAGTAGCACCTTGAGTCCTTGTTCTCCTGAACACCCTCTTAAAGTGGCATTCCTCAGGGTCTACTCCAACCTCCAATTCTTCATCCCCTTCTTCTTGTGTCTGGGGTGGAGTACTTGCGTGCTCAGATTCTACCTTGTCTAAGGGTTGCCTTCATCCTCTATGCACCAAGCCACCACTATCTTCACACTCTTCCTCTTCATCATCTACTTCTATAGTTTCAGTGGGCTTTGGAGCTGGTACATTCTCCACTGTATGCTTTCCCTTAGGTGGCCCTGGGAGTGCAAACTCATTCTCCACATATTTTTTCCCTCCAACTTGGGCTTGAGCTGAAGGTAGATAAGCATGGCCCCACTATCTCCAATCACCAAACTCATGGGCTTCATGCTTATCATGTCTGAAATTAGCCTCTCTATGTAGGCAGTCTACCCTGGATAGACATAGGTCTTACGCAGCGTGTGGTAGTCACAGTCTACCTTGTCTGCAACAAATTTCAGGCGTCATGCATTTTTGAACCGATGGACTGATGCCTAGAAGTAGTGTGGTGTGAAGGCATATGGAAGCTTACACCAAGGGCTCCAAGTACCATCCTTCATTGCAAACCATGTGATGCAAAAGTGCTGATATACTGAACTGGACTGCCTTTCCCACCACCAAAGGTAAATCCTTGGGGATGTGCCACTCCTCTTCAAATGCTGCATGGAGCCTGTCATACCACATCTCCACCCTCTGCTTGAATGGCCCACTCATTGACCCTTCACATAAGTACTTCTCAAATCTTTCTGCCAGGGACTTACTCTGCATGGGGTACTCCCAGATCTTGTTCTTTGGCCCATCAGGCACTCTGATCTCCAAAAATACTAAGGACAATAGGACAAGCGCTGAAACTAATTTTCTCACTTGTGCATGCTTCCTCGATGATTGTGTCCACAATGTAGCCTGCTATGTTGTATATTGTTCCCTATGACATTTTCCTTGCAATGTGTAGCCACATTGTGTTCACCTGGGACCATCTCTCTCTATCATTTAATTTGGTGACCAGATGTGCAGCTTCCTCTACCATTGGGTACTTCTTCAGTTTATCTATATCCATTCCACGTGGACCTTTGGTGTATCCTAACTCCTTCCATGTCTCCAAGATGGTTGCTTTATCTGTCAAGTCACTATTCAGGTCCACTCATGTGCCCCTAATCCTGTTATAGTTGAAATCAGAGTGGTTGTAATCCTTACCCTGTGTCTGGTGAAATAAAAGAAATCTTCATGTACCTTTCTCATCAGCCACTGGTACAAAGGTTCATACTTTCCAAAATATGGAAGCTCGTACAACTGGTAAACTCCAATCTACTTTAGCAGCTTCTCTCCCACATCATCATACACTGGCATATCCTTGGTTGTGTGCTTGTTTGTCTTTGTATTCAATAGCGCATCCAATTCCTTTTTGTTCTCTGATGTGTGGTGGTTGTAGTCACTGATCTTGCATTTTTTAGATGTGAGAATCCCATTCTTGTCCCACTATTATGCCTTTTGGGTATTGCATTCTCTAAAAAAATTACTCTCTCGGGAGCAATTTCAACCTCTGCTTCCATCTTCTCCTTCCCTTTTTATCCTACGACAGGTGCTTTCTTTACTGTCATATGTAAATCACAACTTTCTATCCTCAAATGCTCATTTTCTAGCTTTTGCAATGTGCAAACTCAAACCCTAGCTCGAATCTACATGCCCTAGTTTAAATCTTGTGCCCTAGCTCTTTCAAATGCTCTGCTTCGCTCAAACCCTTCACCAATGGGGATGTAAGCTTCTCCTGCACACAAATCTGCTCCTCACACCTGGCTTCACACTCTTCACACCTCAACACTCTTCGCTCAGCTCGGTCACACTTAGCTCTTTCAAATTTTTGTGATTTACAATGGTAAGAATGAACTCGTATCCCTTCCTTATATAGATTTTCAAAAATTTGGTGCATTTATTACTCCTTCACCTACCAACATTCCTCATTAATTGACCCTTTTCACAATTTTCCATGTGGTACATCTTCGTGCCTCAGTCATAACCTTTTAGCGTGCCTTCCTACCTTCTGGCTACAAGCTTCTCTTCAGTGTGCTTCCATGTGCCTGAGTACCTCATCACTGTGCCTTCTCCTGGTAGTCTCCATGGCCGCTGCTTACCTCGTGTTATATTGTTCCTTCATTTATCTCCATCCATGGTCCTCATTTGGAAGCAATCTTCTTTTCACCAACTCTTCAAACTTTGAATAACACCTGTAGTAGTTTGTTCCTTTATGTGTACCCATTTCTCAATAACCACCCCACACAAATGGTATGTGCAGTCCTCTGCGCATAAAAATACTGCAAATGGTAATTAGCTTCTGGTGCGCAAATGCGCTTATTTCACAAAACAACAACTAAATTGACAAAGCATAGCGATGAAGAAGGAAATACATTAAGGGAATACATAATTGAAAACCTAATCTAAATGGCAATACTGCCTTATTACAAACACCAAGAAGACTTATTTATAGTAGGGCTTCAACCTACTCTCGTTGAAGTAACTGGGTAACCGTATTCCATCAAGCATTTCTAACTAACAAGCTCTTGTTTCAAGTATGTGAGTGATAACATATGGTCCTAACCAATGTACTTTGAGTTTTCCTGGATGGTGCAGAAACTTAGAATCATAAAGAAGCACCATCTGTCCTATCTCAAGCTTTTTGTCCCTAATGTGCCTATCATGCCATGCTTTCTGCCTTGATTTTTCTTGCTTCTGACTCCAGCGTGCTATTTCTCATCACTCATCCAACTTAATCAACTTGTCAATCCATTCTTCTAATGCTTTCTCATCAGCTAGACCTCCAGCATGTGCAATACGCAAAGAAGGTAACATGAATTCCATAGGAAGAACTACTTATGTGCCAAACACCAATTGAAAAGGTGTGGCCTTGTTTAACCACTTGTATGTTGTTCTATATGCCCAAAGTACTGCAGAAACTTTATCATCCCAATCCTTTCTTCCAACATCACAAATTTTTTGTCAATGTCTGGCTCAAAATCTTGTTGAAAGCCTCAACAGTCCCATTTTCCTGAGGATGATATGGTGTAGTCTTATGGTGTGCAATCATGAATTCATCCAATAAAATTCTGATTGTCTCATTCAGAAAATGTGTGCCCCTATCACTGGTCAAACTCAAAGGGCATCCATACCTTGTAATAATATTTTCCCATAGAAACCTGGCTGTTGTAGCCATTGTACAATCCTTTGTAGGTGTTGCTTCTACCCACCTTGTCAGATAGTCTGTGCAAGTAATGATATAGCGTGATCCAGTCCTGCGCGTGGCTGGTGAAATAGGACCCACAAAATCTATAGCCCATTTCTCAAATGGTTCTGCACTAGTAATAGGTCTTAGAGGCATTTCATCTCATTGACCTGGTTTCCCAAGGCACTGACAGTGATCACAAGCCTTGCAATATGCCTTACAATCTTTATACAGGGTCTCCCACCATAATCCAGTGAGTAGAATCTTTGCACGCAGTGGTGTCACCTACATAGTGGCCACCTGCAATACCACCATGAGCTTCCTCCATGATATATGTGTGCTCATGTTCCAGTACACAGTGGTGTAATACTTCATCCCGACCTAACTTGTACAGGTCACCGCTAATCAACATAAATGGTTCCGCGCGTATAGCAAGTTGTTTCTTCTCTAAGGATTTCATTCCTTCTGGTGCCATACCTATTCGTAGAAAGACAACAATGTCCTCTAATTCTGATGGCATGCGTTGTAACCTGTATAACTGTGCATCGGGCATGGTATCTTCAATTGCCTGTGCTTCTTCTCGTGACTATATTCTGGATAAATGATCTGGTCCAGAATTACTTTTCCCTAGTTTTACCACAACTGTGAAATCAAATTCTTGGAATAAGAGTACCCATCTGCATATGTGCCCCTGTAAAATGGGCTTGTTTACCAAATACTTCAATGCCATGTGATCTGTATAAAATACAAATGGTGTTGCTAGCAGGTACTGTCTGAATTTATGTAGTGCATAGATCATTGACAAAGCTTCGTGCTCTGTAGTTGTATAATTCTGCTCTGCAGGAGTCAACTTTCTACTAGCAAAATAGATAGGATGATCTATAATACCTTCTCCAGGCTGAGCCAACACCATGCCAATGGTCATGCCAGAGGCATCCACATGTACATGAAATGGTTGGTCCCACAAAGGAAAGCACATAGAATAGGCATGGTAGTAAGTTTCTCCTTCAATGTCTCGAATGCGCATTGTTGTGGTTCTCCCCAGTAGAATGTCCCTTTTCCTTTTAGTAACTCCTCCAAAGGTGCGGACAACCTTAGCATACCCCTTTATAAATTTTCTGTAATACCTAGTGTGACCCAAGAATTTGTGCACCTCACTTTGACTGGTAGGCTCTTTCAGGCCAATAATGACTGCAACCTTAGCTAGATCAACCAACAAACCTTCCTTGCAGATGATGTGTCCTAACAGTATTCCAAATGGTGTAGCAAATACACATTTCTTGATGTTCAAAGAGATACTCAACTATCTACATCTTTCAAACATTAAGCACAGATTGTCACAATGATCCTTAACAAGTCCATACACCGTCCAATCATCTAAATAAACCTGCAAGAAGTTGTGAATAAAATCTTTAAATGCTTGAACAACTATGTGTGAAAATACAGCAAGCACATTTTTCAGACCAAAAGGCATCACAGTATAGGAAAAGCTGCCCCATTCAGTAGTAAAAGTAGTCTTTTCCTGATCCTCCTGGGCAATCCTAACCTGATGATACCCAGAGAATCCATCTGTAAATGAATATATTTCCCGCCCTGCAATGCCTTCTAATATTTCCTCAGTGAATGGCGTAGGAAAGGGATCAGTCACACATGCAACATTCAGCTCCCTGTAGTCCACACAGATCCTAATCTGACCATCCTTCTTGATACTGATCACCATTGGACTAACCCATTCTGACTCGTCCAGGGGCTTGATGATTCCAGACTTCAACATTTTGTCAATCTCTTCTTTGACCTTTTCGTGCAAGTTGGGGTTCATCCTGTAGGGTCTCTTTCTGACTGGGTGTGCACCTTCCTTAAGCTTTATCTTCATCTCTCCTAATGATTCATGCATACCTTTAAGTTCATGGTATCCCTAAGGGAATAAGTCCTGATAATCTCATAGTAGCTCGATGATTTTTGCCACTTCATAGTCAGACCAATAGTCTCCAATTATGGCCTCCTTAGGCTTAGCATTTGATCCAATATTCACTTTATTTGTCTTCATAGGTTCATGATAGGAGTGTGTGGTCTTATCTGCACTGTCCAACACCTCATGCCTACCTATTGAATGGTCTACATCCTAGATTTTCTACTTCTTCATCATCCACTAAGTAGACCATTTTTCCTTTTTCTTTCTCAAGGTAAGCGCACTTAACTAGTGTGGCATCTGTCTCTATTTTTTCAGAAAAATACGCTCCCGAGTTTCCTTCATCAAATAACTCCTGAATGAGTTCTTCCACCTTGGCACTATCTCCCATAGTTAAGCACTTTATAACCTTTAATGCCTTTTCTACCAAAGGTTTAGTAGAGAAAAATTCAAATGTCTAGGTCATTCCTATAATTAAATCCTGCCAATTTCCAGTCTCTCTATAGAGTTCTGCATATACATACCAAGCACGTGCAACCTTGTAAAGTGGAATAAAATTTGTGCACCCAGAGTGAAGGTGGTAAAGCTTCCTGCCCCTCTATCCAGAGTCTCTCACACTACTGAACGTGGTGCTGAACAGGTTGATTACCATGATAAGTGCATATTTGAGTAGGTGCATTGCTCCTGAAGAACCTAGTAGCAAGAGAAATCCTAATTTCATTCCATCCTACAAGATTATCCTTGTGAACCACCCACCAGTGCGTTGTTGTCCCATGTAGGGTATATGCTAGCATATTTCATCTCTCCAACTGGTCTATCCATTGTTCCTCCATGGTGCACATAGAAATACCATAGGATCTCCTTCTCCAGTGTAATGAGGTACCGAGTTGTTACCTATTCTCCTGATACAACGAGGTTTGTTGTCCCTAGCAAATATACTCTTTACTTCGTGCCCTACCAACTCATAAGTACTATGAGCCCAATTATCACAAGCAACACTTGTAGTATCGCTAACAGATTGTGCATCTTCCCACTGAAGGATTCCTTCTTTAGATGGCTCAAGCACCTGGGTCCCAGATGATGCGTACATAAATCCTATTCAGGTCTTCCTCACTCAAAGGCTCAACATAGGGCACATATTTTCCATCTGTTAAAGGGATAATAACTCTTTCCTCCTTGTTTTCAAAACTGATATAACCCTTGTTGAACCAAAGATCAACATTATTTGCATAGCACCAAGGATGCCCAAGTAGAGCTGGGAAGCTATCTACCTCTGCCAGTGCTAAAACCTCAAAATCTCCAGTGAACTTGGCTCCCTGTATGGTAATGGATGCATCTTTTAAAACTCCAATGGGAGTGGCCTTAGTCAGTTAGCCATGAACAATACATTCGAAGATGGCTGCAATGGAGGTCTCCCCATTTGTACCCATGCATCTAAAGTAAGAACATTGACTTCCACACCTGTATCAATCAATATATTACTCAAAATCCACCCATCCACAACAACATTCAGAGTGATTTCCTTGTCATAATCTAGGCTATGAGGGGGAAGATTTGCATGCAGGATCTGTCATCCAGTCTCAATACTTGCATGTGGAGTGTTTCCCTTTAACCAATTCCCTAACAGTGGAATGATATTCTCCTGGTGCAACATCTTGCACACTTCTTTCAAGTCATCCATATCAGATTGGACCATTTCTGATGCTTTCTTTTGCTCCATCTTCCGTGATTGCTCCTTTAAATATTGTATTTCACCCTGAAGATTTCTGAGTACCTCCATGGTTTCCTGATAAACCTCCTTCTGATGGGTAGGATCTGGGTACCATGCATGTAGAACCTCCTCCTTAGTGATGGTAGGCTTCTGCTGCAATGCTTCTTTGGCACGTGCCGCTTCAGCGTGGGTAGTGATCTTTTACTTGCAATGCCTCAGATTCTGGTTCCAACTTGGGCATCCACTGATTTTCCACAGTGTGTTGTATCCTAACCATCCATGCACCTTTGTTTTCTTGTTTATGTTGCTTACTAAGATGCTCATACAAGTCTGGGCATTCCTCATAACTATGATTCTTTCCACAGAAAGAACATGTAATATTCTGAGGACATTCATGCCTGTAGTGGTCAGGAGATCCACATGTATAACATGTTCCATGAGGGAAACTCACCTCATCCACCACCATGGCCTCATCCTCCTGAATCCACCATGATATCCTCGACCTCTACCATGACCTCCTTCAAAATGCCCTTCATTCTGATCATAGCGTGCTTGATTGTGATCCTGATCCTGATGCTAGTTCTTTCCTTTAGAGTTATCTGATACTCATGTTTGTCTCACACCAATATCTATAGCATCATGGATCTGACCAATCAGTTGTAGTCTTCCATGTGTCATGAGTTGTGGACCTACAAATTTTACAGTAGCAAGAGATGTTCTTCCTTATTGTGTTGTAATAATGGGCAGTGGCTAGCATCATGGTTTAAATGACATATCTCACAGTCTAACAACAATGAGCGTACTGATCTGTGGGGAAAACTATCCTTTGTGTGACCTTCCACTTCACAATCTATGCACCAAATCCCTTGTGTGTGTCTCATGTGCTGAATTTTTTGATAGCTTCTCCAACTGCTTCACCATAGCTGTGATCTGTGCTTCTAAAAATGGGCTCACCCCAGTGTCTATACTTCCAACTACCTCAGTGCGTAAAGCTGCTTCAAGTGCTTCACATGGATCAGTGTATGTCTTATGTGATAGTGCCCTTCTAAAAGGTGTAATCAGACCTCCAACAAACCATTGTGCATGCTGGCTTGCATGAATATCATAAGAAAGCTTAGATAACAACGTTTTGAAATGAGCATCATACTCTCTGACACTCTCAGTAGTGCCTTGCTTAATATCCTTGAGTGCACTTATACTCTTCTGCTCAAACTCAGGGATGTGAAACTCTTTAAGGAAAGCATCTTTTAAAGCTGCATAGTCTACGCAAGTCTGATCAGGGTCAAACTTTCTGTACCAACTGTGTGCGTGCCCTTGTAACGTAGTGGAAAATTGACTTCCCTATGCTCAGAAGCCATGATTCCTTTTGCGTGCCACAGTATTTCACACATGTGCACGTGTTCAACAACATCTTCTATGCCCCTATACTCTGGAAGATGAAGAGACATCTCCATGTAAATATTCTGGGGTTGGTGTGGACCTTGCCCACCTGATCCAGAACCTCCTGTGTTTCCTCTACCTCTAGAACCACCAGATCCACCAGAACTAGAACCACCTATACCTCCTGATCCTGAACCTGTAGCCAGAGTCAGACCAGAAGATGTACTTCCCTGTGTCCCAATAGTAGTACTGAACTACACCCCTACAGTCTGTGAAGTGTTACTACTCCCAGAAGAGAGTCCAAAATTCTTGTGTGCTTGAATTCTGTGTGGAATGATACACCTAAAAAGGTACCTCCAAACAACAATGAAGATGTTTGTGCTGCCATCGATGTGCTTGTTATATGACTTACTCCTGCTCTCTCCCACTACCTAAATTAGCTTGCTGACTATTTTTTGTACTAGATACTGGAAGACCAAGTGCAAGGGAAAGGTTTCCAGGTAGATTCAGATGCACACCCATGGCCCAGGTCATCTCTACTGGCATGCTTCCATGTGAGGCCTGAGGAGGGTTCCCTGTCATGCTTTCCCAAATGGGGGAGTTCCTGATGCTCTAGATCCATGCCTCCTGCGTGATCTTTAAATCATTCGCGAGCCATCTCTCTCCTCAATGCCATTCACTCTGCAACATCCCGCTGCTTCTCTATCTCCCTCTCGTGTGCCTCATTATACTTAAGCCACCTTTCTTCTCTCTACCTTTCTATCGCTAGGTCTACCATCTTTCACCAAACCTGCTCCTACCCCCATGCGTGGTGGGGTTTAGTTAGCCATCGGTTTGCTTTCAAATTTCAGGGTTACCATCAAGATTTTGATCGCCAGTGGAATGCCTTGCAGGTAAGTTCCCCTGGGATATCGTAAAAATTGGAATTCTGCTACCTCTGGGAAAGAATAAGTGGAAATTGAGTACTCCAGAATATAGTTGTTCAGAACACCATGAAACCAAGTATCCACAGTGTGTGTCCAAATTAGATCAGCATCATAGAGGGCCTGAAATTCTTCCTGCATCCAAACAAGTGTGTGATACCTCCAATTCCTTTTAGATGCATAAGCAATCAGCCACTCGTACAGCTCTACTAGAAAAATAGTGAAGAAGCTCTCATACAAACTATCATACAGATTTTGTTCCACCCATGCACGTGTGTTAAACTCAGATCTGGTGTTGAACCTCCATGTGTATTCTTCTTCTAGATCATGTATCCACTCCTCAACACTTGCTAGGGTCAACCGGTATGTCTTCATCATGAACCATCCTGAAAACAACTGAAAAAGAGGTCCCGACAATGGAACCAATGATGCAGCCTAGAATTTACCAGTAAAAAGCCCAGGCGCGCTGGCACATCACTCAGCCTAGACTGAGTGCTCACCCAAAGTGTGCAAAGGTACCAGGCCCCTCTTTAGGGTTGTTGTTGCAGGATGTTAGCATGATGAAGACTTAATGCATTCAGATCCATAATTAATATATCATTCTACAGTGCATGTTCAGATCTAGATCTAAAGAATAACATATTTAAATGATAACCATAATGAAATCAAGCATGCAAGAACCAATTATACTCAGGATTAATACTCTGATTCAGCCAATACACTCCATTATATTAAACATGATAAATACACAGAAGCTCATTACAATAGATAATACCATAGCTTATGTGTGCATCAGATTTGGCAGCATAACTTCACAGTAATTCAGTTCTCACACACACCCCTCTACTACGCAGATCATTACATATATATGATGGTGGGGACTTTCCCTTCACCACTTTCATAACTCCAAAAATAGGTCACATGCTGAAAATAGTCATGTGCCTTTACAATCACAGCCACACATGCAAGTGCATTAACAATAGACCTCTTCTAGTTAACTGGTAGTAGAAATTCTATTCTTAGCCCACACCCATGCAAAGTGCTTAGTAGCCACTCTTCCAAAAATAGCCGATGTGTGTCATGCAAGTCTTTACCCAGTTTATGTGCTCTGCACGCTATCTCCAAAAATAGCCCGTACATGTGAAAATGGCTAAGTCCCAAATCCACCCTTATATTTCACATGTGTGTTCTCCCCTATCCTTTGAAGTGAAAAATGAAGGGAAAGGCATCAAGGGAGGCTAGGCACACGTAGCACAGACCAACACGCATTTACACGAACAATTTTCATGAAACACAACTAGAAAATGGCAATGCAAGGAACATGTAAATGACACAATAATAAAACAGAGTAAAAAAAGGCAAGAAGAAGGAATGAAAACATGTTAGGACAAAGAATAGCCACAAAACAATGCTTCCATTACTTCCAGAAATGCACATGCTATTAAAATGGTGGCTGAAGCTCGATATTCACATGCACGAGTCATATCTAGAGGTCTGCAACTCAAAATACAAAGATATGAAGTCCTTAGCAAAAGCTTGTAAGGATCCAAAATGTCCAACATTAACAATGAGCCCAACTCTTACATTTATAGATGAATCGATGTAAGAAGAAGACAAGAAGGAGGGAAAATACGGATTTGAAATAAAACCACCAACAAGAAGCATTCAATGCCTACAAATCCACCTAAATCTGTTAAATGCGCTTCCCCAAGTCTATTTGGCATGTTGGAGAAGGAAGGAAGGTAGATCGGATCAAATCTGGGTGGTTGGAGCAATCCGATCTGCTCATCAATTCCCAAAAAGATGTTTTCCCATTTCTCACCTACCAGATCCACCAAGAATTTGAATTTGAATATCTAGCACTGTAGCCTATGTCAGCAACTATCGATTGAGACTAGGCGCACATCGATCGGAGATCTGTAGCAAAAGATATGGTTGTCAGAAGATTTGTTAGGTCTGTGCACATGCAAGACATGTGGAGCACATGTGATTGACTGAAAGGATGGCCAACTATGCAAATGCTTTGTCATTTCTGCCATGTGTCACTCATTGATTTGTTGCAAGGATTCGGTGCCCTGTTGTGCATGCTTTGATTGGTTGCGTGTGGCACACTCAAGTTTGTCAGAGAATGACGTGGCACAACTGAATGGCACAAAGGAAGGCACAAAAGGATATGCGTGGAAGAATGAGGCGCGGGAGGATGATAGAAGGAAGGTGCATGCCAAGGTAACATGCATGGGAGGAAATGGGACAAATTGGTGAGAGGAAAATGTATGGTCAAGGCACAACTCATTACAAAGTAATGTGTGAGGGTGCGATGAGAGGGCCAAGGACTTAGCCAATTTTGGGAAGCAAGTGCCAAGGCGTGCGCAAGATGAATAGCAATTAGAAGAAAGGTGGAATGCACAGAGAGTGCACGTAGGGGGAAGATAAAACAAAGAGGAAAAGGAAAAGGAGAAGAAGGGGAGAAGACATGAAAAGGAAGGGATGCACGTAAGGTGCATAGGGAATCTGTAACCATGAAAAATGTGCCAAGTGAATAAGTGAAGTGTGCACAACCTGCATGTAGAACCATAGAGCCAGAATGGGGAGATGAGTTATCCAAATAACTAGGCGAGTTATTGTGGATAATAGTTTTGGTGACTTTTGGGGCCATCTGCCTGTTAGATGACAGAGATCAGTAGCCTGGAGTATCCATCAGGCATGGAGTCTACTATGTAATCATAACATTTTGATCTACACTTTGAAGAAATCCCCTTGAAGTCACTTAGAAACATTTCTAGACTTTATTCTGAATCGTGTGAAACTACTGAAACTTTTATAAGATAACTAACATCCTAGAAGTAATAAAAGAGTAACATCGCAAGAAGACACATGTAAGAAGAAATAACTATGTACAAACAAATAATGTGCATTGCAATGCACTTAAGGAATTGAAACTACTCTAATATTCACAAAATGATGCAGGAAACTGAATGGAAGGGTTTAAGATAGATCCTATTTATTGGGATTGGTAATGCGCTTCTATTAAGATGAGAAAACTCGAAAGATTTAGCCTCATTGCATGAATTGATAATGTATATGAGCCACTCCAAAGTGCATCAAACTTTGCATGGTGCCCTAGTTTAGCTCTGTTAGCATCCCATTTTAAGACTAAGTCCCCAATTTTGAAAGCTTGAGGCCTAGCCTTTCTATCAAACCACTTCTTTGTTGCTTGTTGATGTTGTTCTAGCTTGATCATGGCAGAGTTCCTTGATTCTTCAAGACTAACCAGCTCTACCATTCTAATTTCTCTCTGGTTTGCACCTTCAAATTCCAGCTTGCCGGGCAAAGCGCTAATGAGTTCAATTCTCAAGTACATCAAAGGAAGGGTAGCCTCTCTTCTATAGATAATCTTGTAAGGTGAAGTTCCTATTGCTTTTTTAATTGTGATTATATCTACCCAGAGAACGCGCAAGACCTTTTTATGCCACTAGTCTTTGGCTGATGTTCATTGTGCAGCTTCATGATCCTGATCAGGTTTCTTTTTGTTGATTTTTCTAGACCATTGCCTTGAGGGTAATAGTTGGAAGAAGTCTTCAGATAGATTCCCAGATTTAGAGCCCAATTAGTGATTTTAGTGCCAAGGAAGGCTTTTGCATTATCAGAGATAATGGTTTGAGGAATGCCAAACCTTGTGACTATACCCTCAAGAAAGTCAAGGATGACTGACTCGGTTGATTCCTTGAGCATGGAAGATTTTGTCCATCTAACGAAGAAGTTCGTAGCTGTCAGCACCCACTTGTGTCTAACTCTTGAAGGTGGATTGATCATGCCTATGAAGTCTAGACCCCATTGCACAAAAGGCTGATCCACTTGGATTGGTCATAGGGGAAGTGATGCCAATCTCTTCTTTCCTACAAAGAAAGCACATTCCTTGCATTTTGTGACTCACTTGTGCACATCTGTAAAAAAAGTAGGCCAAAAGATACTTGTCATTATAATATTCATTGTTGTAGTCTTAACATAAAAGTTTCCACCAGAGAATCCATCCTGAAATTTTGCTAACACTTTTTCAGTATGTGCGACCTTGATACATCTTAACAACATGCCATCAAGATTCATTTTGAAGAGAAGACCATCAATCAACACATATGGAATAGATTGCAGCCTCAAACGTCTCCTCTTTTTCTTTGTTCAAACTAGGAGGGTATGTGCCCTTAGAAAGGAATGTGATCATTTCCTTCATCCAGTCATGCACACTAGGATCTGTACTCTTTTCAAGTTCTGCGTGTGGGAGATCTTTATCCAGAAATAATGAAGGCTCAGGTTCATTTTTTGCATCTTCAACAAGCTGCTATTCACAAGCGCGTTCCTCTTACCAGCTTTGGTGGCTTTCAATTGTCATGTCATACTCCATGATTTTTTTTCACCCATCATGTTCTCTTTTCACTAATCTCTGATCCCATGATGAAGTTTCTAACATAAGAGTGAGAAACTAACACTTCGATGTGATTTTTGGCGAGCATACTCTTGAATTTATTTAGCGCACGCATGATGGTGTAGACCTATTTCTCCATGTGACTGTACCTTAATTCATAATCCTTCAGCATCTGGCTGAAGAAAGCCAGTGGTTGTTCCATTCCTTGTTCATTTTCTTGTGTCAGGACAAAAACAACACTTATATTAACGCCATAAACATACATGATGAAATCCTTAGAGAAATCCAGGTTGATAAGTGTTGGTGCAGAAGTAATTTATTGCTTGATCTTGTTGAAGATCTCTCTTCCTTTTGCTATCCATCTAAAGGCTATGTCCTTCTTTAGCATCAGGGTGATGGGCTGAACCAATCCTGTAAAGTTAGGAATGAAGTGCCTAATGAAATTGATTTTACCAAGGAAGGACTGCAAGGCCTTTT
The DNA here is from genome assembly GCA_019776745.2 of Taxus chinensis. NCBI lineage: Eukaryota > Viridiplantae > Streptophyta > Pinopsida > Cupressales > Taxaceae > Taxus > Taxus chinensis. The sequence goes on from CM034157.1 coordinate 84,564,278, forward strand.
TTGCACCAGTAAGGAAAGAGCTAGGATGGATGAAATGCGCTTAGGATCAACTGCGATGCCATCCTTTCAAACCACATGGCCCAAAAATTTCCCTGTGCCACAGTGAAATTACACTTCTTGGGGTTAAGAGACACCCTAAACTTTCTACATCTCTTAAAGAATTTCTCCAGGTGTGATATGTGATCCGCACTTTGCTTTGAGAAGACTGTGATGTCATCAAGGTAAACTAATATGAATTCAATGATATATCCCTCGAGTGTAATATCCATGGCATGATTGAAACATTACAAATGCCTCATTTGACAGACCAAAGCCAACATCTTCTGATATGCATATGTTCCCTATTTTTGGAGCTATGTCAACTTGTTTTGAATTGATCAAAAGACTAACACCTAATAGCCTTAATTAGCAAAAATTAAACAACATACTAAGCACCATCAAGATAAGAATTAAACAAGGTTAGACACTAACATTCATCATATTCAAAACTTTGAAACTAACAATGTTAAGTATCTAAATCCTCTATTCTCTAACAACAAATAAATGAATGGACCTATGTAGGCTCCATGGCAATCAAAAATGGTTGTCTTTGGTATTCCAAGAACCTAGGAATGAGGGCTTGTCAAAGTTGGGCTACAAGACCCTTTTGACACCTCCCATATGACCTAAGCACTTAGGAAAGAGGCTTAACTCTTCAAGATGATGAACTCTCAAGAAAACAAAGGAAAGCTTTTAGTCTATTTTGCTATATGCTTTGCATTTGTCTTCTCAAGAAGTTTAGGTGTAGGTATAAAGGTAGAAGGAGGGCTCCTTATATAGCCCAATGGATAAAGGAAACACTTCATCCCTTTGCATGTGGGATAAAGGTAAAACATGATTAGGAATGGATAAGGTTGCTTTATAAAAGGTAACCTTACTTTAGAAGGGTTTAATTTATACTTAGCAAGTCATGGGAGTTGGGGGGTGTTTTAATTAATCAAAGGTGATTAACTAATAGGTAGATGTAAGCTTATAGAAGCTAATTAGAGGAATATTAGTATGATTTAGGCTATTAGAAGGGGATTAAATCAATTAAATATTGATTTATTGGTTAAATGAAGGGAAAGCTAATTAATTAATAATAATTAATTAGTCTATATAGAAGGGGTGATTAATTAATGGAAGGTCGTTAATTAGGTGTTTGTTGGATAGGTGACTTAATTAATTAGCGTATTGTAATTAATTAATGACGATAAGAGAGAATATGAGTGCTTTTTGATGATATGTCGCCAATTTGCAAGAAGGGAGATAATTAGCACAATTTAAGTATTTAAATTGCTCGGGCGTAATTATGGGTGTCTACATTTTCCCCTCTTTGGGGTGGCGTAAGTGATGCCACTTCAAAGATAGTAGATGGATGAAATTTTGAAGGGATAGAAGAAAAATTAGTAGGAGGGAGAGATGCCCCCTCGAGTGTCGATGGGGTGATGAAGGAAGACGATCGACGATCGAAAAAGGTGAGAAATAGATAGAAGAATGGGAAGGGGTAGGATGCCCCGGTAAGACAGAAGATTAGGGGTGAGAGGAAAGTGATGTAGAAGAAATATGGAGAAGTGTAGAGAAGAGCTTAGCCTCTAGCCCTGTGTATTGGAACAATTTTGATGTCATCATATTGCCAAAGAGCTACGTCATCGGTCCTTATGAAAAATATAAGCATACGACAAAAGTAGAATGACATGAAAAGCCATACTACGAACAATTGTCCATTGCTGAAAACACCAACTCCATGCAACATACAAAATGCAATGCAATACGAGAAAGTGAAAGATGCCTAACTCCATGCAACATACAAAATGCAATGCAATACGAGAAAGTAAACAAGCTAAACTAACAGAGAAACATAATGTAATGTTTTTATTATCAAGCTTCAGTTACGACCTGTGTGAATTAATGACAAGGGTTGATGATGGTGCCCCAAGCAAGGATACATGCGAGGGGAATAATGGAGGACACTTGGGTCTGATGGAAAAGCAATGTGCACTACAAAACAGTACAAGCAACTCGTTGTGCCCCAGAGTACAGATGAAGTAAGCAGCCTAGCTTTTGTTGATGGAGGTAGATCAAGATGATCCGCAAGTCACACACATGAACAAGTGAGAACCAAAGAGTGATGTTTTGTAGGATGATTTTCAATTTTTAGAAGTTTTCTGAAACATATTTGAATGTTTTTGATGATTTTTCTAACATATTTGAATTTGATTTTGAATGTTTTTGTTGATTTTGAAAGTTTTCTGAAACTATGTACAGGAAGACGAGGAAGCGTGGATGCCCCTAGTGATAGATGGGATGTACAAGGGCATAAGGCCACGTGCGTACGAGAAAGGTGAAGATGCAAAAATGCCCCAACGATTAGGTGGGAGTATTCAAAGGAAAACTCTTCACAGGTAGAAGCGGGACCCAAGGCCATTATGGATAGGTTCAACATGATGATGAACGTAAACCAATGAAGTGCTGGGAAGAAGCAAGGATGCCCCCAGCGTAAGTTGGCCTAAAAGCACATGATAGAAAGGAAGGAGAAGATTGTTTTTGTGAAAGGTGACAAAGGTGTCTGCAAACATGGAAAAAAGTAATCTTATACACATGGATGTTCTGAATGAAGTAGAAGAATGATGTGAATGATATGAATGTAGCTTAGAAGCCTCGCGATGAAGAAGTGATTAGCCAAAGGCACAAATCGTGAGACGAGATATGGACTAGAGTAAGAGTTTGAACAAGGTCCAAAAAAGACACTTGGTAACATACTGATCCTGTTTGCTCATAGAGATCCAGTGTGTGCACGTGGAATTTATTACCTCTTAAAGGGAAGATTTAATAGACAACAAGTGAAGATACCCTAGCCAATGTGTAGGAATGATTGATTTTGAAAGGTGATTTTGTGAATTGAAGGGTGGAAGGATAGCCGTACATTGCTTCGCTGCCAGCCAGGCATCCAAAGCCCCTATGGAGATGCATTTGATTCTAATCACAACATTTCTCTACTGCCAGTCAGGCATCCATAGCCCCGATAGAGATTATTGGAAATACCCCAAGAGAGAGTAATATATCAATTTGCTTTTGCTTTTAGCTTTTAGCTTTTGATTTTTGATTGATTTTGATTCTTTTGCTTTCTGAAAACTTATTTCAGCTCTCTTGTTTGACAAGGGGTTAAGAACCACTGATGGCTTGATGGAAGGAGGTGGAAGTGATTGTGATGATGACATTGGCTAGTGTCAACAAATATGTCCAAAAATTTCTTCGCAACAAGTTTATTAGATGTTGAATGTGATAGGATCTCTAAGAGGTCAGTCGTTCTTTAATTTACCAAGGTGATACAAGACCAGGGTCAAACTGATACCATAGAGATAAATGCCAAAAAATGTGTGTGAATAAGCTAACCAAAATATCATCGAAGGGATGAAAACAGTAGGAAGACTTGCAGAAGAATAACAAGGAAGGGAAGAAAGAAACATCCATGTGTACGCAATACCTGATTGCAATGTTTGATCTTTGTACCTTTGATTTTTGTTGTGTTTTCTCAATGTTTTTTGTATTTTTGAATTGTTTTTTTTATTTTTAGATTTTTGATAGTTTTAAGAGGTTGGGACTAACAAAGTCACTCTGTGTGGTAAGATCTAACAACAATGTTTGTGACTTCCTTGATAAGGGAGACTCAGTGTGTTTGTTTATCGAGAGTGATATTATCCCCGATCTCGATGATCGAGGTGAGTTCACACTCAATAAATGACTGTGATTTGTTCTAAAACATGGATTTTGTATGTGGGAGATTTAATTCCCCATCCAGAGGTTTATGCACTTTGTGCCATACTTGATGGTTACGTTGGTGTGCGTTCTTGAATCGTGCTTGATTTAGAATTTTGAGATTGTTTGATTTGTTGGGAGCTATAGAGCTCTTTGCAGTTTTGATCTGAGCTTGATTAAGAAACTGTTTGGGTTTCTTATAAGCTAATGCGTGACTTGTCTGATCCTGAGAAGGAGAAGAAAGTGAACGTGGATGTTTAGAACTGATGTGAGAAATGACCATGGGCTTGCCACAATCTTTGGTAGAAGAATAATGTGATGGATGAAAAGGATACGGTCCAAGGATTGAATAAGATGGGCTATTGGGAGGTGAGCCATAGATAGAAGATGATGAAGGGCTGCTAGGATGTGGCCCAAGAATAGAAGAAAAAGGGCTACTAGGACGTGACCCATAGAAAGAAGATGAAGGGCTACTAGGATGTGGCCCAAGAATAGAAGAAGAAGGGCTACTAGGATGTGACCCATAGATGTAAGATGATGGGCTACTAGGATGTGGCCCAAGAATAGAAGATGATGGACTACCCGGGGGTGATCCATACCTAGAAGACAAGGGGCTAGTTGGGCATGCCCCAAGAATAGAAGATAGTGGACTACTGAAAATATCCCACAAACAGCAGAGGGAGGGCTACTAGAAGGTGACCCACACCTAGATGAAGATGAAGGGCTACTTGGGTTGACCCCATAAGAGATTGTGATTGAGGAATTATGATAGACAAAGAGTTATTAGGTGATGAGAAGATAGGCCATGGATCAATGCAAGACCAAGGAGTTTCATCACATAATGAAGAATGTGAAGATGGAAGAATAAGAGGAGGATCAAGTTGCATGATCTGAGGCTCTTCCTCCATTTCTTGATAAAAGGAATCAACCTTTTCCTCACAATATGCAGACGCATCAAAGTCTAAAGAGAATCCTTTCTCGTAATCTGCTAAAGGAATATCTTCATATGCCCCTATAAATGCCCTGATTGTTTCTTCATTCTGAAAGAGATCAATCGGTATGAGTTGTTGATCGACCACCAGGGGTTGATTGGAAGAAAGAGGTTCACTTGGTGTGGAAGACTTAGAAGATGTTTGATGATGATTGATAGAAGAAGATGATGTGGGGGATAAAGAAGATGTGTAGCTAGATGTCTCAGGAGTAGAAGAAGGTGGTGTGGACCTACCTATATGATGGTATATCATCTGTAAACTAGTAGGATTAAGTCCAAAGTCTGTAGATTGTGACGCATGGGTCGATTCAGACATTTGACTCGAAGGACTTTGAGTCACATGAATCTTCAAAGAAGGAAGACTTATTGGGGGTGATTGATGAAGAAGGTCCTGTGAAGAAGGGGAGGACCGTGATTCAAGAATCACATTGGATGAATAATAACAAGGGTCCTGCAAAGAAAGAGAGGACCGTGATTCAAGAATTGTATTAGATGTTTGATTGGAGGGATTTGGAGTCGCACGTATCTTCAAAGGAAGAAGACGTCGTTGAGGTGACTGATAAAAGGGGTCCTGCGAAGAAAGGGAGGACCATGACATGTAGGAGTCATATTAAATGTATGATGAAGAGGTTCCTGCGAAGATAGGGAGGACCATGACATAGGAGTCACATTAGATGACTTAGGAGTCAAATTAGATGAATCTGAATAGTAGTTTGGATCTGAATAGTAGTTTGGATCTGAAATCATCACAAGAATCAGAAGAAATGTTTGTATTGGAATCCTCAGAAGAAGAGGAAATGTTTGGATTAGAATTAGAAGAAGAGTGGGGGGAACTCGAATAATAATTTGGATCAGAAGTGTCCAAATCATACCACCGACTATGAGATGAAGGTGGGGAATGAGTTACCCATATGGGCTCTCTAGCATGAAGAACCAAATGAGGTTTAGTTGTAATGGGAATCTTTTGATTTGAATTGCTAAACCTAGGTTCCGTATTTTTGTAAGTATGGGGAACCGTGTGATAGTCAGTCATTTTTGGTGTTGTTTTAAGCACAAATGTCTAGATCTAGATAGTGTGATGGAACTCCTTCAAAGGGAAGGAAGTGACATGTCGATTTGGGTAGCATAAGGACAACCAGCTAGACATTTGTAAGTATTGATATGCGTGTGTGATTTTCTGAAGAAGGTCTAAGGAAAATAGACATCGTGATGATGCAATATCGATGAGATAAAAAGGGATTGTCCTAGAAAATAAGTTTTCTGAATGAATAATCACAAGGAACAATCATGCAAGTGTGAAACACAAATCCAATCAACAAGGAAATACACCATATGAAAATGCGTGTGCAAAGTGATAGTTCGATGCAAAAATGATCAACACAATGTCAATATTTACGTCAAGCTCGAAATGAACAAGGCGTAAATATTAACAAAGGGTAGATGTGACTCCCAATCAAAGGATACCATGACAAGTTCAACAACCAACAAGACCTAAATGTTAAAGGGTGAGGTTTACAAATGTAAGCCACGTAACCACACCAATTGGACATGTCTATCAAGCTTCGTGGAGAAGTGAGATATTAGTGTCAAAGTGGTATCGAAATGACACAAACAAAGTAAGCGACACCTTTCAAGATTTGGGACAATGTTTGAAATCAAACTAAGTCAAAGTATACTAAGGATGTGTTAAAATGTGGGCAGCGTAATGCCACAATGCGGACACTTAGATCATGTTTACGAGAAACATGACATAAGTATCTTAATTATGTCGAGACAATGCAAATGAGGTAACATGTCAAAGGGAGATAAAATGATGAATCAATCCTAACTATGATGATGATCCTGACGTGGGTATCAAGATCACAAAGGCTACCAATGATATAAATATGCCTCCACACACTTTAGATGTTTAACTTACCCAGCCGCAAACATGGATGGGCGTAAATGGACAAAAAAGTGGCAGAAACAATCGATTGGTAACACAAAGGTAGTCACCCTTCTTTTGATCAACAAAGTGTCAAAAGAATGTGAAGGAAGTAGATCAAAATGGGGATGAAAAATGTTGGCTTCACTTTGGCAGAGTTTCACCTCACCTTAAGGCAAGTGAAAAACTAAGCTAAAGTAACGCATCACATGTTTCGTGATGAAAAGATGGCTCACAACTCAACACTATTTTAGAGTGGTCAAAGTGGGCTCCTGGCCAAAGTATATTTTCCTAGGTGGTTCTCTCATCCTAGGTGTTACAAAGTTGTCCTTAAGTGGGGTGATTTACCCAAATAGTCCCTGACTATCTTGGGAGTATCTCGGCTTTACTTTACCCCCTTCAAGCACAGTGGGCAGTAAATGCATCCATCGTGTACTTAAAAGGGTCACCATAGGGACAACTTGTAATGCTATCTCACAAAGGAATCACTAGTCAAGTAGGTAGTGCGGAGCACTTCCCGTTTCGTCCACAAGGTTCCCTCTTGCGTGGACTACTTTGGGGTTCCTGGAACCACCCCCATTGTTGTAGCTTAAGGCGTTATGCCAAAGGGGTTATGTTCCAGTTGAGCGGAGAGGGACGTACCCTTTTCTGAAACCTGCAATACAGTGTTTTGAATATGTTGTTCTTTTTATCTTGTTTAATTAGGTGTGGTTTTGCTTGAACACCTTTTGGCAACCTGTATAACAACTGTATTAGTAGTTTTTGTTTTTGTTTTTGATTCCTCCTTTCTTTGACAAGCATGGTGATTTTGGTCCTACATACCAAGGTTAGTAATTTTCCATCATATAAAGGAGATAAGATCATTTTTGATTTCCAGATCATCCTAAGACGCAAGAGAAAGAGCATACGCAACAATGTATCTCACTCAAATTTGTAATAAATGGAAAATTCCTAAGTTCAATGTGAAAATAAGTTCCTTTTAACCAACTTTGAAAATATTTAAACATTTTGCAAAGTATGAAGAAAGTGGTGAATCGTTTCTGATTCCCAAGATCACCTAGAAAGGCGCGAGGGAAGAGCATACATGATTTCAAACCTTCACAAATAAAGATAAAATGTTTTTTATTAAGTTTATAAAGAAACCTAATGCAAAGGAAACCTGTAAACTACTTGTTAGAACCCTGCAAGAGTTAGAAAACCAAGAAAATCAAAAAATTCTAGAAATCCAATTTTTGCACTTTTTTAACAGTTTTTAGTAATTTGCATTTTTGGAGGTCTCCGGGGCATTTTGGGAGTTTTGTGATAGAATTAGTATACCAAAGGTATCTAAATTTTGGAAGTTCCCTCGCAAATTACACTTCGTTATCTTTAGGATGATATTCAAACTCTGAAAATGGGTTAACGAGTCAAAAGTTATGATCAAAACAAGGAGCACTAAAAAGTTGTAACCAAAATCGGATTAAAGAGATATACTTGTGCCCCCTTTTATGCATGTGCCCCCCCACCCATTGTGGGTTAAAAACGTGTGTGCATTACTCTGTGTGTTTCTAGCTTAGTGCACCTGTGCCACCAGAGAGGCGTGTGAGAGGTGTGTGCGCCACCAGAAGGTGTATGCGCTACCTTGTGACGAAAAAAAAATAGAGGCTTAAAATTTGACTACAGAGTGCTTGCGCTACCAGAAAAGTGTGTGCCACCAGAAGGGTGTGTGTGCACCACCACTTTGTAAAATAGTCTCGAATTCTGACAAAACACTTGTGTCACCAGAAATGTGTCTATGCCACCAAAACAATGTGTGCGCCTGGGTTAGGGTGTATGCGCCGATCTGACAGGTTTTGAGTTGCAGTGAAGGTACAGTACGAAATGGTGTCTGTACCTAGGTTAGTGCATTTGCGCGCTGGTTAGGGTATGTGCGCTGGGATTAGTGTATATGCGCCAGGGTCGATAAATAGAGAATCAGATTTTGACAGTGTGCCTATGCCACCCGAGAGGTGCCTGCGCCACCAAAAATGTACCTGCGCTCCTTGTAGTGTTCCTGTGCCACCCTTACAACCAAAATATGGCAAAAAAACACAAGAAAAGCTCACAATACTTCAAATTTTAGCAAGTTAGTTTAAAAATGGCAACAACCCATTAAAATGATGGCTATGAACAAGAACTTACACATATAAAATTAGCAAAAATTCCAAGAAAATGGACATTAATTACTACATGTGCATATCAAAAGTTAGCCAAAACAATGAAATTTAAACTAAAATTCCAAGGGACTAGGTCCCACTGGGCGTGCCAAATGTGTGCATGGTTTTGTTCAACTAATGCTAATGCAAATAAAGACTAATACCTAGTAGCCTTGATTAGCAAAATTAAACAAAATACAAAGCACCATCAAGATAAGAATTAAACAAGGTTAGACACTAACATTATAATATTAAAACTTTGAAACTAACATGCTAAACATCTAAATCCTCTATTCTTTTAATTAACAAATAAATAAATGGACCTATGTAGGCTCCATGGCAATCAAAAATGGTTGTCTTTGATATTCCAAGAACCTAGGAATGGGGGCTTATCAAAGTTGGGCTACAATACCCTTTTGACACGTCCCATATGACCTAAGCACTTTGGCTAGAAAAGAGGCTTAACTCTCCAAGATGATGAATTCTCAAGAAAACAAAGGAAAAATTTTAGTCTATTTTTCTATATGCTTTGCTTTTGTCTTCTCAAGAAGTTTAGGTGTAGGTATAAAGGTAGAAGGAGGGCTCCTTATATAGCCCAATGGATAAAGGAAACACTTCATCCCTTTGCATGTGGGATAAAGGTAAAACAAGATTAGGAATGGATAAGGTTGCTTTATAAAAGGTAACCTTACTTTAGAAGGGTTTAATTTATACTTAGCAAGTCATGGGAGTTGGGGGGTGTTTTAATTAATCAAAGGTGATTAACTAATAGGTAGATGTAAGCTTATAGAAGCTAATTAGAGGAATATTAGTATGATTTAGGCTATTAGAAGGGGATTAAATCAATTAAATATTGATTTATTGGTTAAATGAAAGGGGAAAGCTAATTAATTAATAATAATTAATTAGTCTAGATAGAAGGGGTGATTAATTAACGGAAGGTCGTTAATTAGGGTGTTTGTTGGATAGGTGACTTAATTAATTAGCGTATTGTAATTAATTAATGACAATAAGAGAGAATATGAGTGCTTTTGATGACATGTTGTCAATTTGTGAGAAAGGAGATAATTAGCGCAATTTAAGTATTTAAATTGCTCGGGCGTAATTATGGGTGTCTATGCGCGCAAGCTTTACTAAGAAGAAGCTTGTTTTCAAGCACAATAGTGACTGGGGAGCAGTCTTCTTGCACTGCACGCATATATTTTTCTTCACCCTTAAACTTGTCATCAGGTATAAACATTTTCTCTAAGGTGATTATCCCTTTAGGAAACTTGTTTGTCTTTAGTTGTATCACTTGGTCATCATAGCTGCCATGTAAGTCAACTTATATGCTTGATGAGAACTTAGCTTCATTTTGGATGAACTAGACAATCTGCGTGTTACTGTCAAACACTTGCCAACTTGTGTTGTTATTAGGAATGGATGGTCTAATCACCATCTTGATGTGCTGAGTATTTCCTTTGATAAATTCCTCAGCAAGGGAGAATTGTGAACCAAACAAGGCCATCTGATCATATTCTTTATTCATCTTGCTTGGAACCACCTGCAGATTTAGAGCATCAAAGCTCTCAAAGAGGTCCCAAAATTTGTTTTTATAAGCTTTGAGAAGCTTATTCTCTTCCTGGAATTTTTTGGTGACCTGGTGGATAACCAATTCTGTATCCCCAAATATCTGCAGTGCCTTAATCCCTTTCTTCTCAGCAATGAGAAGGCCATGCACCAATGCTTCATATTATGCTATGTTGTTGTAGCATGTGAACTGCAACTTGTGCACAAAAAAGAAACTCTCATCCTTAGGAGAAATAAGAACAAATCAAGCACCTACACCATTTCTGCTTCTAGAACCATTAAAATATAACTTCCATAGACCAGGTTCAGCTTGGTCTTTCTTGAGCACGCACAGTAACATAAATTCTTTTTCAAGGATGTAATAAGTACTGAGTCTGGTTTCAAAGGCTTCAAGTTCTTCAGCATATGGATCAAATTGGTGGTGTGTTTCTGCCCACTCATCTAGCACAAGCTCAGGTAGAGGAGGAGGAACAAACTGCTCTTTAGAAACTTGGTCTTGAATTTCTTGGATTAGGTAGTTAGCTTAGAGAGGGGATAAGTCATATGACTCTACATGATAAGAAAATATAGGCTCAGCTTGTATGGTAAATTGGGTACCATACATTATCTTTAGTAACATATGAGACCAATCAGAAGTTGAGTAACTAACCACTTTTATAGTAAACTCTCTTGATAGACATAGGGAAAACAAAGGAGGTAGGTCAATGATAGATACATCTTGAGTTATGGTAAGACTTGGACATGCATGGAGGGTTAATTCAAGATCCTTAATGAATCCTAAGGTAGTGATAGTTGAGCCATCAAGTTGTAAGACTCCTTAGGATAAGGGGTTGTACTTAAGACCTAGGACATTTTCAATTTTCTTAGGCATAACAGAAGTACTAGCACCCGAATCTATCAGGCAATTATGCACTAGGTGTTTACCTATGATCAAGGACATATAAAAAGGTGGGGTTTTAACAACATTACTTACTTGATTCTCCTTCGCTTGATAGATATTGATAGAATCACATGGTTTGTGAATAGCTAGATTAATGCGTGGAAGTTGGGCTAGAGTCTCGTTCAACAGGTCACACTAAAAAGGAATGGTCAGCGCATCCTACATTGTGACACTTATGTTTGTCTTCTTCATCTAGTAAACAATGATAAATGGAAGACCCATTGACTTATGTATTTGAGGCACAACAACATCTTTTCTTGTTTGTTTAGGTACGAAGGTGGAAGCCTTAGCTGAAACAAAGGCTTAACCTACCAAAGGAGGGGCACGCGCTACTTTTGGAGGAGCTTTACGTGGAACCTTGTGTGCTGGCACTTGAGCATTTTTGCTGTTGGATGCCTTAATTACTTATACTTTTTAGGATCGACTTACATTGTTGGAATTGAGATTTACGTGCCAGATTCAAGAATTCTCATTTTAAACCTTGTGTTGTTTGTAACCTGGGCCCGCGGTCTGCTTTCAACATGTGCAACTTGATTGATTGCGCAAAATTCCTCAGCACTAAAGAACATCAAGTTGGATTCAAGAGGGACTTCTGACATTTCTTGGTTATTTGCTTCAGGTGCACTTGTTAAAGGCTCACAACTGGAAGCATTCAGGATCTTATAGGCCTACATGCACACAACATTGGCACAATGATATGTACTATGAGGCATGTTACAAAGGAAGCACCATTCATACTCTTGCGCCAAATTGTTCTTAATTGGAACAAGTGCCTAACTTGTACTGGGTGTTGGAAGAGAAGGCGTGGGAGGAACGACTTGCAAGGGTAGATGTACATTGACATGCCATCTATCATTCTGCTGGTTTTACGTGTATCTTTGGTTTATATATTGATTTTTCCAAGGCTAATTACTTTGGTTATGCACCTTATTAGAATTGCCTCTATAGGCTTTCGCATGTTGCTTCTCCAATGATATGACCTTATTGGACAAACTTCTAATCAGGGTCTTCAGTTCTTCATCTTCTTTCTGCTGCATTGGAGAGTAGGAAGTGGATGTAAAAGGTTGCATGCTTTGCTCGGGAACATGAACATGAGCAATAAAAGGTTGGTGCACTTGAGACATTTCTAGGAACAAGGACATAGGTGGTCTAGGAGCTAATTTTCCTGCCTGAATAAGACTATTTTCTACCCTTACTACAATATTATAAGTAGATGGTAAAGTCCTACCTCCCATGGATTGAATCATGACTGAGATGTCACTATTCAACCACAAGAGGGATTCTGTCCCAAGTCTTTTGGAATTTGATATTGAAATCAGTCATTTTCTCATTGGGTGCCCTCTTTGTTGTTGTCATTTACTACACCAGAGATAGATGATCTGACTTGTCTTTGAATTAATTACAAAGATTTGTTCCCAGCTCATCCCAAGTGTCAATAATTCCAAGTCTCAAGCTGTTGAAAAATTTTTCCCCTTGGGAAAAATTGACCAACATGGTCCCAAAGTGATCCTAAGTTCTCAAGTGGGCCACATAGGTTGCAAACATGTCATAACTAGTCTCCAGGGTCTTAGGGAGCATTCCTAGGCATTCAGGAAGTATTCAAGCTAATTCAAACCATTCCAGGGCCATCCTTGGTTCATAGTCCCATCACAGTGCAAAAAATGGCCTCCGACCCTAAAAAATGGTGAAAAATGGACCATAAGATGGAGAAATTTAACATTTTTTGTGTCCTGGGTATGCCTCCCCTCCCCAAGTAAGAAAATGCAAAAATTTCCTATGATGAAATTCAAAGAATAAAAAATCCCTCATTTAGCCTCCAAATCCAACTGAGATAAAATAAAAGCTCATCGAGATACTGCATAGTGGGTGATGTATTGACTCAGGCGAGCCATAGCTCCCAGTGGGGTGAGTGCTATGGGGGAGAAGGTCATGCGGCCATGGAGTGCTACTGGAGTAGCTCAGTGAAGCGTATCTCAGCGAGCCAAGTCAGAATTGGAGTTCAACGTGAAGGAGCTTTGTGAGCTCGCGGTGGAGCCAACATTAAGTGGCGGAAAAGGAAATGCTTCTAAGTTGAGTTGAGGACATGAAGAAGGGATCAGAATGCCGCACATGTCATGAAAAGGGTTGATCCACGAGTGAAAGCAGTTAGGGCCGAGTTCCCTGAATGGCTCGACCAAACAAAGAAATGGCATGGATGACATATCACAGTCAGATGCGATGTTGTCCTGTGGCGTTATTGATCAAGCATGGTGGATCGAATGTAAGGAAGGACTGAGCTCATTGGTGAAGTTGAGACAAATTCACTTGGTGATTAGATCTATAGAAGGAGACGCTAAAGGATTTGAGTCGAGGTTGAAGAAGTGCAGGCCCAAAACTAGGAACGTGACAAAATGGATGAGCGATGTTTTCGAGGTGGGAACAGACTCTTCAACAGGGAGTCAGAACGAGCGTGGAGAGGTTTGTGAAAATGATTTGAAGGAATAAGTCCTGAAGATCTGAACCCCAAATATTTCAGGCTTTCGGGGATCTCGTTGAGTAAAACAAAATGTGGGAAAAATGGCACCCGAGTCCCCAAATAGTGAGGTCCCAAAAGTGCCTGAAATGTGGTGAGATACGTGGCGTGATGAGGAAGCGTTTCGGAGGTCAAACCTCTTTTTGGGGTCAACGCGGTTGGTCAGCCAGTTTTTTCAGAGTTTCTGTTATAAGATTTTAAAGTCCGGTTCAATTTGGGGCCAGAGGGATGCTAAAGTCCCGAAATAAGAAATCAGGATACTGAAAAGATCCCCAAAAACCCATTTTGGGGTTCAAGGCTTTCGGTCCCGCCCAAAGTTTATTGAAAATCTCTGCCAAGTTGTCACACATGGGTCGTCAAGTTGTTGGCCTGGGTAAAAATGTCGAGTTACGCCGAGTGGTAAATGAGAGTTGGCATGAAGGAAGAAGGCATTGGATGCATATCTCGACATTAAAGTTGCAGAAGCCAAAATGCATTCAAAACCCTTGGATGGAAATAGTAAGAAAGGAGCTCGATAGAAATCTAATAAAATCTATAGTCAATCGTTGGAAAGGATATCTCGGTGAGAGCCATTAATGGAGGTAGGTGGAAAGTAGGGTCATCATGAGTCTACATGAGCTAGACTAGACCAGAGGTTCAATCATAGCCAATTTCTTCAAGCACAAGGAAAACCATTAATGAAAAAGGATATTTTGAAGATCTGAATGCACTCATTACATGATTAACCAATGATTTTTTGGAAGATTTTGGGAAAATTTGAAATTCAATTTTCTCTCTCCTCTTTCAAATCTTCCACTATAAATTGTAATGAGGGGCATTGTTCTAATGTTGGATAATTCTGCTTTGCACCCTCCCTTCTTCTCTTGTCTGTAAGTGATCTTGTGGAGTAAAAAACCTCCCATTCAAACTGTAATGCAATTTTTTCCTCTTGGCCATTGTAATGCATTGTATCAAATATGTGGAGCAATAATATAAGTCTGTGGATGAATTTCAACCCTCTCTTGTGTTCATTGCATTCTCCTGATCTTTCATTACAATCTTGGTTATCTGTGCATGTTAGATTGTGTTACATGTTATTATGTTTTGTGTTTAATGGCAAATGGATTTGTGATAAGAAACTAATCTGTGTTGATGTTCATCCTCTTTAGACTTGTTCATTTTCATTTCTATGCAAGGAAAATTATTCACCATTCCTTTTGGTGTATCACCTCAGTATATTAGGTTTAATTTCTTACAATCTTCTTCACCCTGTCTCCTTGGAAAGATAGAGTAGGATTTAGAATAGATCCTCTACAATTTGGATGTGTGTATAAGAATAGAGGAATAGGAGTGACCTTTCTATGGAGATATTTCCTGATTGCAAAGTCCCACACTTTGGGAAAAGCTCCATGTTATGCAATCACACTGACAGTTTCAATCCTTCGAATTGCAAAAAATCAGGGGTGTTGTGATTTTACATCAATAGTTTTGGCATGCCTGGTGGGACAAAGAAGTCTTTTCCACAAGCTTTGAAGGCATTTTCAAGAAATTTGGACTTAGAAAATTGTAGTTCTTCAATTTTAGACTTTTCACCTCTCAGGTTGAACTCCAAAATCAATTTTCAAGGGCTTAACTTGCTCAAAATAAGTCCAAATTTCACAAGCTGATAGATCATGACCTAAAATTCAAAAGGGTATTTTTAGATTTTTAAAATTTTGACTTTCAAAATTTTGGGTTTTCTCAATTTCGGGATTTTGGGTTTCAGGGATTTCAGAGATTTCAAGATTTCAGGGATTTTGGGTTTCAGAAGTCCATCAATTTCAGACCTTTTGAATTTCAGAGTTCAGAAGTCTCCTATTTCAAGTTTTCAGGGTTTCCTCAATTTCAAACTTTTGGGGGTTTTTAGTTTCAGAGATCTCTGCATTTCAGGATTTCGGGACTGTCAGTTCAAAACAATCTTCAACCTCCAGAAAATCAGCTTTCAAGCCCTTCAAAGTTTCATTTTTATTCTGTCAAATTTGGTGTGTGAATTGGAAAAATCTAGCCTTTTGGGGCTCATCTCCTAACACATCTAGCAACTCTGAAGGGAATAGAACTCAGTGGTGGTGTAGCAACACAGGTTGTCCAAGTATATGAGAAGGATCCAAACTCGTTCATGAGCAAGAGAGGAAGGTAATTTTGAGTACTTGCAATTATCTCCACGTAGAGGTACAAGAGGAAGAAGACCACAAAGATCACCATCTCCTCCAAGTAGAGCATTATCTACACCTCCACCCAGCAGACCCTTCCTTCAAACAAACAGGGTTCTTAGGCCAATCATAATGGCACATCTACAACAACAACCACTGCAAGGTCCACTGAATCCTTATGTTCACTTTACAGGAAACAACCCATTGACACTTAATGCTCAAAACCCTATCCTGGTGGTGACACTAAAAAACATCCCTTATTTCACTGGTGAGAATCACACAACTCATGTTGATCATATAATATTGCAAACATCTACACTATTCATGAAATAAATGAAGTAGATGTTGCAGTCAAGTTACTAGCTTCCTCATTCAAAGGCAAGGTGTTGCAATGGTTTAGGAGCTTGACAACAGGATCCATCCAAAATTGGGACCAGATATGCACAACCCTCTGCAATCAATTCAGAGAAAGAGGAGACAATCTGTCTTTATTGGAACAATTAACAACCATCAAGAGGGCTCCTAATGAGCAGATGACAAATTTCAATTTCTGATTCTAGCGATCATGGGACCGAATTCCATTTTCCATGAGGCCAGTAGTAGAAGGTGCATTCCTCTACTTTTTAAAGGCTCTAAATTCAGATATAACAATGATGATCCAATCTATGGGAGGAACAACATTGTTAGGTGCCTATGACATAGCTATCAGAGTTGAAAATTACCTCATTCAAGCTGAAGTTAGCACCAAGGCCACCAATGCCTCTATATCTAGAAATGGGAACTCCTACAACAAGTCAAGCACCTGAAATAGCCCCTGTTCTGGCTCCAAGAAATCAAAGCAATAACGAGGCTTCCACTTCTTCAAGAAATCCATTTGAAACCCAAGAACTTAAGAAGGCTTTGCAAGAAATAGCAAAAGGACAACAAGAAATAGTCAAGGTGCAACAAGCTTTCAGTAATGAGTTAGTTGCTATCAAGAGACAACATGCTCAGAGTTCTAGGCCTTATCAACCTCAAGCTCAACCAAATAGGCCTCTTTTTTCAGTCAAATAGGCCACTAGTTCAAGCTGCAAATCAAAACCAGAACTAGGGACCACCACAAGCTAATAGGAAATTTCTACCATATGATCCAAATGTAGTTTCGACATCAAGAGCCTTGGTTCCAACTCAAAACAACATTGCTCAAGAATATGAATGGTGTTATCCTTGCAGTCAACCACATAACCAATCTACTTGTTTCAATGGTGCAGTAAATCAGGCCTTGATGGTTCAAACCATTGGTGTGTCTCAAGAGCCAACTGAAGAAGAAAACCAACAACAGGAAAACACACAGGAAGCCCCTCAGACTGAAACAACATTGGTAAATTGGCAGGTGGAAGATTTTTGTGGAATCAATCAACCTCCTTTCCAGGGTGTAGCTACCAACACAAGGTCAAAGAAGAGGAACATAGAGGAAGGAAAATTCATCTAACCCTATTGTTTCTCAACCCACTCTCACATCACAAGGTGTTAATAAAATAAGTACAAATTTAAATGTGTAAAATCAGCCTAAGACACCCATTGCAGTAGCACATGTGCATATTCAAGTCCAAAAAAGGTTGTGCCAAGTAAAGGGAAAAAAAAGGATAGTCCATCTCCTTTCAACATCATAGATCAGATGAAGAAAACACATGTGAACATCTCCATGTGGGAATCACTGGCAATTCTAGGGCAGCGAGATTTGTTGCAAGCTGCGATGGAAAACTGGTCCACTTCAAAGGAGACACCTAGGGATTAGGAAAAGGTTCTTACCAATGCAGTGCAACAAGATGGAGGTCAACCAAGAAAGAATCTGAAACCTCCACCTTTCTATGTCTCATTGATCATTGGAGATAAGTTAGTACACAACTACATGATTGATTCAGGTGCAAGTAGCTCAGTAATGCCAAAGCAAATAGCCGATTAATTGGGCTTAAAATATGAGCCAGTATTGAGAGGAGTATGTAACTAGATGGGACAACAAGTTGGAACAGTTGGAGTCATCAAAGGGTTAAGCCTAACACTTCACGCATGCCCCAATGTCACTGTTTACATAGGATGTTTCTGTAATTGATTTCCACCACTCTTCGCATTATGTTCTATCAAGAGATTTCATACCAAAATTTGTGGGTACCTATCTATAGATTGGTCACACATGCTATTTAGGACAAGGTATGGAGCTAAGGCCACAATCAGGTCAGAGCCTATTTCCAATTTCCACATTGAGCCACATGTGCCTAGCCCCATCAATGCAAATTTCTCAGCTTTTGATCAAGAAGAGTGCTCAAATGATCATGAAGCAGACACCAAAGTGGGTAATATTCCAGATCTAACACTGGATGAATGGGAAAACAAAAGACATGCATTTGATCCTTACAAAGAAATGGAAGAAGCTGAATTGGGAGTGTATTGTGTACATGAAGAAAATTCACCCATTCCCAGCCTCACCAAGCCAGAAAATAAAAAAACAATGAGGTATGGAAATTTTTTTTGATGGTTTGAGAAGTAGACAAGGAGAAGGAGGAGGTGTAATGTTGGTGTCTCCACAGAATGTCAAGTACTATTCAGATTTCATATTTCAGTTTGCATGTTCAAACAACACATCCGAATATGAGGCTCTAGTTCATGGACTTCATTGGGCCAGAAAAAGAGGCATTAAGAACTTGCAGGTGTTTAGGGATAGTGAGCTAATTGTTAATCAAGTTAGAGGACAACATGCTACAAAAAATGACCTACTCAAGAGTTACAAAAATAGGGTATGGGATCTCATTGAGGACTTTGAAGCATTCAACATCGAGTCCATACCTAGGAAGAAAAATGAAGCTATAGACAGGCTCGTAGTAGTTGGAGCAACATTTGATGTGGTGGATAGTATTAAAAGAGATAAAACACAACCCCATATCCATGTAATTGTAAGGCCAACAGTCGTAGACAACAACACTAGCTGGGAGGTGTTTGAGAATGATCAACATATTGTCAATTTCTTGCAGGAAGAGGCAAAATTCTCAGCTAGGAACCAGGAAGACTAGAGCAACAGTACGGGGATCAAGTAGTACAGTTGGAGAAAAACAAGCTCCTAAAATGTTTGGTGACGTTGGAGTCCATCTTCAATCCTAATGAGCAATTTCATAAAGAAAAAGCCTAACATACAGGTCAAAGGAGAGGATTCAGAACCAATTTCAATAGGGGAAGGAAAAACACTCCAAATTGGAAAAGTGGCCACTGAACAAGAAAGATATGAATTCATACAAATTTTCCAAGAGTTTCTAGATATTTTCTCCTAGAGCTATGAGGATTTGTGAGGATTCAATCTGAAGTTAGCACAACATACAATAGAACTGGATCCAGATGCTAAGCCCATCAGGAAAAAGCAAAGACCAGTTAACCCACACATTGAGCCTCTAATGAAGAAAGAGCTAAACAAGCTGATAGAGCAAGTATTATATTTCCAATCAAGCATTCAAGTTGGGTTGCAAACTTGGTGCCGGTCAGGAAAAATAATGGAGAAATCAGGTTGTGTGTAGACTTTCAGGATCTGAATAGGGCATCTCTCAAAGACCACTACCCACTCCCTTCAATGGAGAAAATCTTACAGGTGGTAGCTGGCTTGGAAATATTTTCTCTCTTGGATGGTTATTCAAGGTATAATCAAATAATGGTGAAAGAGGATGACCAGTTCAAGATGAATTTCACCACCAAGTGGGGCACCTATGCCTACAAGAAGATGCCATTTGGATTGTCAAATGCCGAAGCCACTTTCCAAAGGGAAATGGATATGGCATTCAAAGGGTTGATCAAAAAAATTGTACTTATCTATCTTGATGATATCATTGTGATATCCAAAAATATAACTGATCACCTCTTTCATCTGAGACATGTATTTCAAAGGTGCTGGAGATTTCAGAGTTTCTTTAAACCCAAAAAAATGTGTATTCTTGGCCCATGAAGGAAAGCTTCTTGGCCACATTGTGTCAAAGGAGGGATTGAAAATTGACCCAGAGAGAGTTGAAGCAATTTGAGCATTTCCCTTGCCAAGCCATAAGAAGGCTCTTCAGAGCTTCTTAGGAGGATCAATTTTGTTTGCAGGTTTGTACCAAAATTTTCCACTCTTGTGAAGCCAATAACGCAGATGTTAAAAAAGATCATGGCATTCAAGTGGATGAGGGTAAAACAAGTTTTGAAGCAATCAAAGAAGCCATATCCCAAGCTCCAACTCTGTCAATCCAAATTTTTCTAAAGACTTCATGCTCTATGCCTTTCGGTGGTTCAGACACAATTTCCACAATCTTAGTACAACAAAACAAAGAGGGATCGAGCAACCAATTTACATTCTTCAGTTAAGGATTGGAGGACTATGAAATTAGATGGTCCTTCATTGAGAAGCATGTTCTCACAGTAATTAGGATCTTAAAGAAATTCAAGCACCTAGTCTCAAACAACAAGATCCAATTATTGGTGTCACATGCAGGAATCAAGGACTTCTTGTTAAACAAGGATTTGAATGAGAAACATGCAGGATGGATCACTCGTGTCATGGAGTATGACATTGAGAATAAAGTCACCAAACTAGTCCATGGGAAGGGATTATGTGAACAACCAACTTCTAGTCAATAAGATGAATCAAGTAATGAAAAATAAGTCATTTTGGTACTACAGGATGATCGAGAGCAAGCAATATATAATGTTACAATAAATATTTAAATAAACATTACATCATAACATAAGTAAATAAAGAAATACTTACAGGAAATAAATAACACAGGTGACACAATATTTATAGTGGAAAACCCCAATAGGGTAAAAACCACTTTGAAAATAACCTTTTACTTCAGAGAACTTATTTTACATCCAGTAAGATCACCTCCTCCTTAAAACCCTATTTACCAAGGGTAAAACCAAATCACTTGATTTGCACACCTTTGATATATTTCCTGAATATATCAAATGAGGACCTAAAGTCCTTTTTATATAAGGTGATCGGGTATGTCTCCCGACCCACCTTTTCAACCTAAAATGGTTGACACATATACCTAGGTGAGTGTATTTAATAAATATAAACATAAATGATTCACATTATTAAATACTTACCTAATGTATATTACCTAGGTATAAATATTTAATAATAGAAAAGTATTTCATATTATTAAATATTTAACCTATATAATAGTGATGGACCCATATTAATTAAGGGTTGGCCAAGACCACTTAATCATTATGTTCCAACACTCCCCCTTAATGTTAAGTGGGATAACATATGCCAATAGATTACCTGCCCGTGGTACACTACAAGATTTACAATCCTTAAACCATAAAGGTTTTAGGCTAGCATATCGGGTGAAGGAATTATAACACCTTCATCATACTCAAGTTACCTTTTGGTACAAAAGGATTTGGAATCCCAAAGATCATCCCATGATCAGTGGCTAAGTATGATTTGTGAGTTTTACATATTCTCACAGGTTCTCATAAAAGGTTATTGAACCCAAGCATATAGGAGCCTTTTATAACCAAGGACCTCCTTAATAATATGCTTGTACTGGATGTTTACCAGTAAACTCAATAGCACTAAAGAGTTTACTGAAGACCACCTTTAAGATCTTTCTACACTTCTTTCTAAAAAAGAAGCCAAGGAGGTATACATGCCCGAAGGTCTTTTTACACTTTCCCGAAGGTCTTTTTTACAAATGCCCGAAGGTCTTTTTACAAAAACCAAGTTCCATTAGGAGGTGACATTGTCATGCACACTCCCCCTCAATGGAAACTCTGACAATCCAAGATTTTCATGAAAGTGACAAAACTTTGCAGCACTCAGGGGCTTTGTGAAGATATCAGCAACCTGCTCTTCAGTCGGCACGAACTTGAGATCTATCTCACCACTTAGCACCTTCTCACGGATGAAGTGTATATGTATCTCAATGTGCTTCATCCTCTGATGTTGTACTAGATTATGTGCAAGAGCTATGGTGCTTTGGTTTTCGTAGAACAAAGGAACACTATGTGGATCCTTCATCTTTATCTCATCGAACAACCTCTTTAGCCATAGAGCCTCTTTTGCAGCTTCCATTGCACTTCTATACTCAGCTTCTGTTGAAGAGATAGAAACAGTTGGCTACTTTTTGCTGCACCAAGTAATGACACCTGCACCAAATTTAAACACATAACCAGAAGTAGATTTTCTATCCAATACATCACCAGCATGATCAGAATCACAAAATCCATATAAGTTAGCATTTTCATTCTTAGTATAATGCAACCCATAATTGATTGTACCTTTAATATATCTAAGAATCCTTTTTGCAAGATGCCAATGATCTCTATAAGGTTCCTGCATAAACCTAGAAGCAATTCCTACTGCATAGGAAATATCTAGTCTAGTGATAGTTAGATATATCAAACTACCAATTGCTTATATAAAGTAGGATCAAATTTTTCACATGCAGGTTTAGGATCAATTTTCAGTCCAACTTCCATAGGAGTAGAAATTGGTTTACAATCAATCATGTTAAACTTTTTCAGTACATTGGTTGCATATTGTGCTTGAGAAACAACAATAGAATGTTTATCTTGAAATACAACCATGCCAAGAAAATGATGTAAGAGACCTAAATCAGTCATTTCAAAGTATTGTTTCAATTTTTCTTTAATTCTACAAATTAAAGCAGGATTATCACCAGTCATAAGAAAATCATCAACATATATACAAACAATGATAATATGTGATCCTTCTTGCTTAATGAATAGATCATTGTCAGAAGAACAATTAACAAATCCTAACTGTTTAAAGAAAGAATTAATTTTCACATACCAAGCTCTAGGAGCTTGCTTTAAACCATACAAGGATTTTTTCAATTTACAAACATAGTTTTCTTTACCAGTTTCTTCAAATCCTTTAGGTTGAGACATGTAAAGTTCTTCTTTTAAATCACCATCAAAAAAGTATTTTTCACATCCATTTGGTGGATTTCCCACCCAAATTGAGTGGCAATTGCAAATAAGGTCCTAACAGTACTCATTTTAGCTACAGGGGAAAATGTCTCAACATAATCAATACCAGGTTTCTGAGTGAAACCTCTAGCAACAAGTCTAGCTTTATGTTTGTCAATACTACCATCTGCATTATATTTTACTTTGTATAACCACCTAGACCCTATAATACTTCTTTTCTCTGGAGGTGGAACCAACTCCCAGGTTTGATTTTGAATTAGGGCATTATATTCAGCTTGCATTGCATTGATCCACTTCTCATCCTGAGAAGCTTCTTCAAAACTTTGCGGCTCAGGTTCATACAAGGTCATTAATGCATGGTACGTATGATGGCTTCTGGTCATTTTCCTAAGATCAATAGGATTAGAACTTTCTAACACAGATTGAGCCCATTTTGGTTTCTTAACTAGGGAGTTAGGAGATTCAGAAGCATCTATAGTATCAACACAAGAAACATCATCATGACCATTTACTATATTCTCATTATCAGAATCATAACCATCATTAGAAATATTGACAGAGTTAGGAACATCTTTACCATTATCAGATGAACAAAAGTATTTTTCCAAAACCACCACATTGCGGTTTTCAGTTACTTCCCTTTTTACAGGGTCGTAAATCCTTAGACCTGCAGTGTTAATACCATATCCAATGAAAACACAAGAGAAAGAAGTCATATCAAGTTTCTTTCTTTTCTTTTTAGGAATGTATAAAGAAGCAGGACTACCAAAAAACTTTTAGATGAGAAATATCAGGTTTTTGATTTGACCATTTTTCTAAAGGAGTTGAAAGATGAATAGCTTTGGTGGGAACCCTATTTAGAATGTAGACTGTTGTGTTCATTGCTTCTGCCCACAGAAATTTGGGAAGACTAGCAGAATGAAGCATAGTGCGAGCCATATCTAAAATAGTCCTATTCTTACGTTCTGCAACACCATTAGATTGGGGAGAATGAGGAGAAGTTAATTCCCTTTTAATACCACAATCAATACAATTTTTTTCAAATGCTTTGCTAACATATTCACCCCCATTATCTGTTCTAAGTCTCTTAATTTTATAATTTGAAGAATTTTCAACAGATGCTTTAAATTCCATAAAGTTCCCAAGTACATTAGATTTATTTTAAATAAAATATGACCAAATCATCCTGGTGAAATCATCAATGAAAGTCACAGCATATAAAGAACCATTTAATGAAGCTACTTCAAGAGGTCCTCTAACATCACTATGAATAAGTTCTAGTGGGGAAGAGGAACTCTCTTCAAGATGTGAGTGAAAGGGTTTAACACTTTGTTTTGAGCGTAAACACCCTTCACACGCATCATGAGAAGAAGACAACACAGGAAAACCTTTCACAAGATTATATCTAGCCATTTCATATAAACTTTGATAATTAACATGTCCTAATCTTTCATGCCATAGTTTTGAATTATTCAAACTTTGAGAAACAAAACAGGATGCAAAATAGAAATCATCAAAAATATACAGACCATTTCTTTGAATTCCTTCAGCTATTATATTATCATTACTATCCTTGATATACCAAGTATCTTTCAAAATTTGAATAGCCAAACCATCATGAGTTAATTGAGAACATGATAAAAGGTTCTTTTTGAGCTTAGGAACAAATAAAAAATTATTCAATAGACCATTAGCAAATTTTACTTTTTCCTTTCTATATTGCTTGTAAAGATGAGTTATCACCAAGATACACACATTCATTGATTTTCACAACATCAAATAAAGAATTTGAAACACCAGTCATATGATTTGATGCACCTGAATCTAGAATCCATTCAGAATTAGAGGAAGAATACAACGCAACATATAATGCAACAGTTTTAGGAATATCATTAGAGCTATCCTTTTTCCTTAAATTGTATTTAGAAGAAACAATTTGTTTTTTATTTTTATGGATAGGTTTCTTAGTTTTGCAATCTTCCTTTTTATGTCCAAATTTACCACATTTGTGACATTTACCACTAAAGCTAACACACAATTGATCAGAAGAAAAACTTTTCTTATCAACAAAAGAAGATTTAGATCTAAATTTTTGATCTGAGAAGGGCTTGCGAGGTTTGAACTTTGAATTCTGAGCAAGAAGTGCCTGAGAGGCATTCTCCTTAGAGTCAAAGTTCATCATCACTTGCTCTTCCTGTATCAAAAGTGAACTCAAGGTATTTAAATCAGGTAGATCATTTTCGTTTTGATATTTAGAGTTCAAGATAGAAATAAAATTCCTAAATCTTTCATGTATATTTAACTGAACAATAAAGTAGATTAATTTTTCACCAATTAAATCACAATTGCATCCATCTAATTGTGCTTTAATATTTTTAATTTTGGCTAAGAAATTAACTACTTTTTCATCTCCTTTCATAGGAGTTGTAAGCAATTCTAAAACTAATTTAATAATTTTAGATAAACGCGTACCTTCATGCATGGATTCTAGTTGTGTCCATACCTCTTTCGGATGTTCGATATTACCAATGTGTAGAAGGTACTCATCATTCACATTGCACAAAATCATGGAAAGAGCCTCCTGCATTCGTTGCGAGAATGCATTCATGTTATCTACAGTTGCTTGATGACCGGTGGGAGCAACCTCAGATCCAGAAACAATTGTCCAGAGTTTCCTCGCCATAAGTTCTGATTTGACCCTGATCTTCCAAATGTTGTAGTTGGTTCCATTCAGGATCTGGGTTTTGTCAAGACAGAAATAGCTGGACGTCATTGTTTTCCTGAACCTGTAAAACACACCCCATTATAATATACAATGTACCACAGAGTTAGATACATATTTATAAAAAAAAAAACACTTTTAATAGAAACAGATCTAAATTTTATAGATCTACATAAAATATTTAATCATAACTAATTTTTTCATTACAATGCATATTAATTAACCTCCCATGATCAAAATAATAACCCGCAATATAAAGGGCTTTGCATTATACCCCAGACTTATATATAAAAAAATTCTAACCATATAGAAGTGAAGAAGAAACCCTTAAGAATGCAAAACAACTTCAAATTTCTGGAAAAAAATAATGTAGACAAAGATCCGGCCAGCTTAAATTTGACGTCTAAATGACCGTCATACTGCCTTATGTTTGGTCTGTCGTGACGGTCATTTGACCGTCAAATTTAATGGAGTCAAAACTTGTTGTGTATTTCCAGAATTTCTTCTTCTATATAAATCTTCTATATTATATTAGGGAGGTTATATTTTAATACATTATATTGACCTATTATAATTTATAATGTAAAAATATATTCACTTTAAAAAAGAGGTATATAGTTTATATAATGTAAATGAAAAACAACATATAGTCTATAAAAACTTATAAACTATAGTATATATTTTTTTAAAAAAAAAAAACACATATAACCCTTATTACGGGGCCCCTCATGAAAAAAAGATTTAAAACATTTACCAGGCCATGTAATTTTAAATTCTACATAAACCTTAGAATTTACAGAGGAGACAACATTTTTCACACTTCCAATGGAAAAAATTCAAATCCTATTTTGATGGAGCTTTGTCTCCCCTTTCATTTACCATTGACAAAATTCAACCCGCACATATTAAACTATAGAAAAAAATATTTCAAATATTTTACCCTTACCTCTACACAAATTTTCACGGAAGGTAAGAAGTTTCCAAATTTTCCACCTTTGAATTCACCTTGATTCTTCACAAAAGTAAAACTTTTAGGTTGCACAATGGGAAAAAAGGTACAAATTAAATAAATAAAATATAAAACAATTTATTTAAATACCCTTCTGGGTTGGTTGAAAAAACCCGTACAAATTAAATAAATAAAATATAAAACATTTGATCTTAATTTATTTAATTTACCTTTCCGGGTTTTGAAAAAATTTAAATAAATAAAATACCCTTAATTTATTTAATTTACCTTTCCGGGTTGGTTGGAGAAAAACCTTACAAATTAAATAAATAAAATACACAACATTTAATTTTAATTTATTTAATTTACCTTGCTCTGTTACCATGTTAGAATTTGAGGATTCTAATAAATACGGATTTAATCAACTTACATATTATATAATGTTACAATAAATATTTAAATAAACATTACATCATAACATAAGTAAATAAAGAAATACTTACAGGAAATAAATAACACATGTGACACAATATTTATAGTGGAAAACCCCAATAGGGTAAAAACCACTTTGAAAATAACCTTTTACTTCAGAGAACTTATTTTACATCCAGTAAGATCACCTCCTCCTTAAAACCCTATTTACCAAGGGTAAAACCAAATCACTTGATTTGCACACCTTTGATATATTTCCCGAATATATCAAATGAGGACCTAAAGTCCTTTTTATATAAGGTGATCGGGTATGTCTCCCGACCCACCTTTTCAACCTAAAATGGTTGACACATATACCTAGGTGAGTGTATTTAATAAATATAAACATAAATGATTCACATTATTAAATACTTACCTAATGTATATTACCTAGGTATGAATATTTAATAATAGAAAAGTATTTCATATTATTAAATATTTAACCTATATAATAGTGATGGACCCATATTAATTAAGGGTTGGCCAGACCACTTAATCATTATGTTCACGTATTTGCAAGTATTTTATGGCTAGAATCATGAAAAATATTTAGACAACTGTCAAATTTAACCCATAGTGGATGTCTCAGTATCCACTTCAATGATAACTTTCTAAAATAACTCTAATGTCATGTTGTATGAGTTCAAACATCATCTTTCCTTCCCAAAATATTGCAATGAATGGACCTAATTTTATTGTACTATTGTTGGTGTTGACTTGCACCCCCAAAAGCTTTGAAGAAAATGAAATAAAAATTGTTTCTTTTGTGTTGTTTTCCATTAAGAAATTTTTTTTTCTATTGTTCTTTGGATGGTATTGCCTTTATTTGTACCTCCATAACAAATGTTCTTTGTGTGAAACAAAACATTTGCACCAGGGTTCTTGCCACCACTGGCACTAACAAAGAAAATCCACAAATTGGAGCAACCTTCTATTAAGCCTTGAAGGTTTAGTTTTCCTTATTTGGACTCCCATTTTAGGCTAGGTGTTCATTTTCAAACAAATGCAGATTGATGGAATTGGAGGAAATCAGAGAACATGCAGTACAAACTAATGAGAAAGAAGGCAACCTAGTCAAGAGATGCTCTCTGATAAGAAAATTGCATGACCTCAAAACCTTCCATGAGATGTTGTGAATGGCCTCATAAAGATTCTTGCCGATAAGCATAGGACTTTGCATGCATAAGCCTCGAAGAGAAGGCAACATAGTTTAAAAATTCTTAATTGATTTCAAACCTAAGCTCTACAAGGCCATCGGAGGACTGAAAAAGCAATGCCTTCTAAGGGGTCTAGCCTTGGATTGAGAGTGCTTACATATTCTCAATGAACTCAAAGGCTTCTTAAACATTTCTTGAAAAGGAAAAGTTTCACCCTCAGGTACATATTAGATTAAATTTTAATTCCCTAAGTGCGTATGCACATTGATTTGTTGTAGTTTAGGAGATCACATTTCCCTAATTGCTTCGAATAGGTTTTAGGTTTCTCCTAAGTGAAATTTGGGGCACTCAATGTGAAAGAAGTGTTGTAAAAGGAGAAAAAGTTCATACTCACGAGCATGCAGTGAATGTGACAAAGAGTTTCAAATTTCAAAAGAAACAAATGTAGAGTAATTAAAATCAGGTCCAAGGACAAAGTTTTAATTGAGTTTTCATTTTAGAGTCCTTCAGAGGCCAATGTGCTGAGTGAACTTGATGCCTCCCTGAAACCTGAAGTTCAATCTTCAACAACATGAAATCCCAAAGAGCTGGAACTTTCAAAAGCCAAAACAGAAGTCCCAAATTTAAAAGAGTTCCATGATCCTAAAAACTTGAATTGTCTTATTCAAAATTCGACAGTCCTGAAACCCAAACCCTTGACATGAGAAAGGTTCGAAACCCGAAGTTGTGTGCTTCATACTTGGTGTTTCAGAATTTTGGGAATTTTTTTCGAGATGAACAATGTCATGTGACATGGTTTCAGAATCCAAACTCTGAAAATCTGAATTTCAAACTTTGAATTTTCGGCATTTCACAAATCTTAACTTTAGCGATGAATAAAATTGAGAGTGCAAATAAAAATGCAGGAAGTTCCAAATCTGTTAACAATCTGAAATTTCATCTTTCAACAGGATTTGATCAATTCATAGTGCCAAGCAGATAAGGAAACCCTAAACCCAAATTCCTGAATCCAATGAAATGAAGGAATCCTCAAAAAAAGTCCGAAACCAGGAAACTCAAAGTCCCAAAACTTGAAGTCGCCGAAATTTTGAAACTTGAACCCCCTTGGGCAAAAATGACAAAGGTTTGAAACCTAAGTCCAAGTGGGCCCTTTAGGTTTAAACATTTTAGAACTTTGTTCAAGGTCTTGGGAACAATGTCACTAGCGACATGGTTTCAGAGCTAACTTCGAATTCCATTTCAGACTTTGGAGGTTTGCTCATTTTCTCCGTGCCAGCTTGAGTGATGAAAAACCCGGCCTCCAAAATCAAAATGCCCAAAAATGGTCCTGAAAATCTGAAATTTAATATTTTAGAGGATGGATCTAATTCCCCTGGCATGTGGATAAAAAAACCATGAAATCCTAAAACCCAAAGTCTCGAATCCCCAAAACCTAAAGTCCTGAAGTTCTGAAACCCAAAGTCCCTCCCCGAAACTCGAAGTCCTTAAACATGAAGTCATGAATCTTCAAAATGTGAAGTCTCAAAATCCTGAAAACCCAAAGTCCTGAATCCCTGAAACCCAAAGTCCCAAAACCCTAAAACCTGAAGTCCCAAAACCTAAATTGAAATGACAAAGGTCTGACACCTGAAGTTTGAATTTTGGACTTTGGGGTTTTAGAATTTCAGAACTTTTGGATTGAGTGATGAACAATGTCATGTGACATGGTTTCAGAGTTTGAACTCTGAAGTCTAAATTTTAGAATTTGGAGGTTCAACACTTCGAAACTCTTGAACCAACTTGAGAAATGAACAGTAACCCAAAGTCTAAAATCAAAATGCCTTAAGTTCCAAATCCTGAAAATCCAAAATTTTAGATTTGGAGGATGCGATGCAATTCAAAGTGCCAAGCTGATAATGAAACCCCAAAACCTGAAGTCTTGAATCCCTGATACCCAAAGTCCCGAATCCCTAAAACTCAAAGTCCTTAAAACCCAAAAAAGCCTCTCCAAAAACCCCAAAAATGAAGTAGCTCGAAACCCGAAGGCCCAAATCCTTGAAAATCAAAGTCCTAAAATCCTAAAAACCTGATATCCCGAATGCCCAAAACCTGAAGTCCTAAATTGAAGTCCCAAAAACCGTAGTCCCGAAACCCCGAAACCTGAAGTCCCGAAACTTGAACCCCTAAAATGAAAAAGGTTCGAAAGATGAAGTGTGAATTTTGAAATTTAGGGTTTTATAATTTTAGAACTTTTGGGTTAAGTGATGAACAATCTAACATGACATGGTTTCATAAACTCCAAATTTTGAATTTCAGACTTCAGAGGTTCGACATTTCGAAACTCTCAAGCCAACTTTAGCGATGAATAGTAACACAAACTCCGTAATCAAAATCCTCGAAGTTTTGAATCCTAAAATTCAAAAATTTCAGATTTAAGAGGATGCGATGCAATTATGAGTGCCAAGCATATAATGAAACCCTAAAACCCCAAAAATTGAAGTCCAAAATCCTTGAAAACTGAAGTCTGAAATCCCCAAAACCCAAAGTCCCGAAACCCCGAAACCCGAAGTCCCGAAACCCTGAATAAGTCTCAAATTGAAACATGAAGTCCCAAATCCCAAAACCTGAAGTCCAAAAACCCTGAAACCTAAAGTCCCGAACCCCCGAAATGACAAAGGTCCAAAACCTAAAGTCTAAATTTCAGACTTTGGGGTTTCACAATTTTGAAACTTTTGGCTTGAGTGATGAACAATGTCATGCGACATGGTTTCAGAGTCTGAACTCCGAAGTCCAAATTCCAGAATTCATAGGTTCTTCAAATTTTAGAACTCTCGAGCCAACTTGAGCAATGAAAAGTAACCCGAACTCCAAAATCAAAATGCTTAAAGTTCTGAATCCTGAAAATCTGAAGTTTCAGATTTCAGAGGATGCGATGCAATTTGGAAAATTCCAGAAAGGCAGAGATCAAAACTGGCATTTATTTGGTACTGGCACCCTCATCTTCAAATGGCCTTAACTTTTGAAAGCTCAAATTTTAACAAAATAAGACTTTTTGGAAATTTTCAGTATCCTATACATAACTAAAATTGGTTTTCTTAATTTTTGTTAGGTAAGTATCCATTAATGAATTTGGTGGAAAGTACAATCATCATGAGGCTATAGGGGGCCAAAATTTCTCACCTAGACAAATGGTGCAATCATGGGTTTCAATTTCTTGAAACAAGGAACCATTAATGAAAAAGGCATGGGATTTTGTAGTGGAATGCATCATTGTTGGAGGTGATTAAAATGCATTTTTGAGGTTTTGGGAAAATTTGAGATTAATTCTCTCTCCCTCTCTCAAATTCTTCCTATAAATTATAATGAGGGGCTCATTTTCTAATGTTGGATAATCTTGCTTTGCACCCTCCCTTATTTTCTTGTCTATAAGTGAATTTGTGGAGCTCAAACCTCCCATTCAATTTGTAATGAAAATTAATGCCTCTTGGCCATTGTAATGCACTGTATCAAATTTGTGGAGCAATAATATAAGTTTGTGGATGAATTTCAACCCTCTCTTGTGTTCATTGCATTCTCCTGATCTCTCATTGCAATTTTGGTTAACTGTGCATGTTAAATTATGTTGCATGTTTTAATGGTTTGTGTTTAACGGTGAATGGAATTCATAAAAATTGGTTGACTTGTGGTGTGATATTCATCCTCTTCAAACTTATTGGTTTTCATCTCCATGCAAAAAGGTGTCCAACATTCCTTTTGGTGCATCACCTCCATGTAGATTAGGTTTAATTTCTTGCAATCTTTTCAACCCTGTCTCCTTGGCAATTTAGAGTAGGATTTTAGAATAGATTCTCTACAATTTGAGTGTGTGTATCAGAATAGAAGAATAGGAACCAACCTTCATTCGAGATATCTTTCCCGATTACAAAGTCCCACACTTTGGGAAAATCTCCATGTTATGCAATTGAGCACGCCATTTGGCATATCATGTTACATGACCATAACCAAAGGATTTCTGCTGATGAAGTTGGCAAAGTTCCTCGGTGGAGGAGGTGGATGGTGAATTATTGCAAGGCATGTAGGTTGTTTGTTATGAGGAGGAGTTGAATGGGAATGATGCGTTGGAGATGGAGATGTGCGTGCTGGTCTTTTGCTACGAACTCTTCTCGGAGATAGCTGGAGGTACTCGAAACAATATTCAGCTACTGTGCTTTGCCTTGTATGCACTCTTCTCATGAAAGGCACTTGAGACCACTAAAATAAGAGATCTAGAAATGTTGGGAGTTACCAGATGTGTTGGAATGAGCCTCCAAAGGCTAGAAATAATAAGTCCACACACCAGAAGTTAACAATAGTGAAATTTAAGCTATCAATACGCGTCCCCTTGGGCGTGCCAGAAATTGTTGGTTGTCAAAATTGCACTCGTGTCTCAGATATGGAAGAACTGAGTCACTTGAGACAAAAATAGAACTGTATCCAAGTTGTGGGACCTTGCGCGCTTGAGACAGATCTCCGAAGAAGGCCAGTTCCTCTATCTATTTCTATTGCTATTGCTACTCCTAATGCTGGAAGGGATGACTAAGCTAACAATGCCAAGGGACCAAGGGTAAAAGGATAACACAATGGAAAACTAATCTAAGGAAGATGAAATCACCAAAAAAGAGGGATGAACATTATCTGTTCTGAGAAAAAATGAAGGGAAAGACATCAAGGGAGGCTAGGCACGTGTAACACAAACCAACATGCATTTACATGATCAGTTTTCTTGAAACATAACTAGGAAATGACGATGCAAGGAACATAAAATGACACAAAAAGCAAACAGAGTAAAAGAAAGGCAAGAAGAAGTATTGCAAACATGTTAGGATAGAGAATAGCCACAAAATGGATGCTTCTATTACTTCCAAGAAATGCACAAACTATTACAATGGTGACCGAAGGTCAATATTCACATACACGAGTCAAATCTAGAGGTCTGTAACTCAAAATACAAAGATATGAAGTCCTTAGCAAATGCGTAAGGATCCAAAATTTCCAACATTAACAATGAGCCCAACTCTTACATTTATAGATGAATCGATGGAAGAAGAAGAGAAGGAGGGAAAACTTGAATTTGAAATACAACCACCAACAAGAAGCATTCAATGCTTGCAAATTTACTTACAAATCTATCAAATGTGCTTCCCCAAGTCTGTTTGGTGTGTTAGAGAAGGAAAGAAGGTAGATCAGATCAAATCTGGGTGGTTGGAGAAATCATATCTACTCATCAATGCCTAAAAAGATATTTTCCCATTTCTCACCCACCAGATCTGCTAAGAATTTGAATTTGAATGTCTAGCACTATAGCCCATGTCAGCAACTATTGATTGATACTAGGTGCATGCCGATCGAAGATCTGTGACAAAATATATGGATATCAGAAGATTTTCAGGGCCTTTTACACATGCAAGACATGTGGTACGTGCATATTGACTGAAAGGATGACCAATTGTGCAAATGTTCTTTTATTTTCTGCCATGTGTCAGTAATTGATTTGTTGTAAGGATTCAATACCATGTTGGTGTGATTTGATTGGTTACATGTGGCACAATAAAGCGTTTTAAAAAATTACGTGGCACAAATTGGAACAAAGGAGGGTGCAAAGGTATACATGTGGAAGAATGTGGCACGAGAGGATGACAAAAGGAAGGCGCATGCCAAGGTAATGCGTGTAGGTGGAAAAGGATAAATGAGTGAGTAAGAGACATATGTCATGGGTGCAATCATTTCAAAATGATGTGCGAGGGCACGAGGGAAGGGTGCATGGGAAAGTTAATGAATTAGCCAATTTTGGGAAGCAAAGGCCATGGTGCACGTGTAAGGTGAAGTAGTGCAAAGAAAGTGGAAGTGTATAGAGTACGTGCAAGGTGGAAGATGGAACAAAGAGGAAAAGGAAAAGGAGAAGAAGGGTAGAAGGCATGAAAAGGAAGGGATGCACACAAGGTGCACAGGGAATATACAACCATGAAAAATGTGTCGAGTGAATAAGTGAAGTGCGTGTAACCTGCATGTAGAACCATAGAGCTAGAATGGGGAGATGAGTTATCCAAATAACTAGGAGAGTTATTGTTGATAACAATCGTACTTAAGACCCTTTTAGGAATATTATCAAAGCCACGAATGGAAACAAATGAAGGAACAAAGGAGTCTTTAGAGAGGCCAATTTAGTGCAGAAATGTTAGATTACAAATATTAAGCCCTAATCCATTATCAACTAAGGCACGTTTAACCCAACCATTATTGATATAAACATGAATATAAAGGGGAGAATCATTATCTAACATAGCTTGAGAAGTAATTTCATCTGATGCAAAAATAATATGTTCCTCATTAAAAGATAAAGTTATAGTAAATTTATGATATACATATTAAGGAGAAGTGCGAGGATGAATGTAAGTATTAGCCAAAAAAGATATGATTTTATTCACACAATCAAGATTATCCTGTAAAAAGGCATGGATGGAGACATCCATGGCAAGAGGATCCTAGGATAGTGAAGTTAGGAAGAATTGAGAATCCAAGAGTGTTCGAAGTTGGGTTCACCAAATGATTTAAAAAAATAGAATATGATAAACCCTAATTGAAGAGTAACTGATAGAAACAATGAAGTATAGATGCTGTGATGCAATATGGCACAAACAATAAGCTAAAAAAATATGAAACCTTAAGTGCAAGAGAGAGAGAGAGTAAAGGAATTAGCTGATTTGCGCTTGATTCAAGACTGATACAGACTAGGAAAATTAATGAACAAAAGGTGAACTGTGTCATTAATGCTTAGGACAAATTCTGCAACTATTGGATAAGGTCAGAATAGGGTTCCTAGACTGGGGCGAGGGTGCCTTTACAACAAAGACCTCTACTGGGTGCCTGTGACTGCAAAAATGCACAGAACCTGATTTTTGTTGTGTCACATAAGTGTTGTTGATATTTGTTGTTGGTCGCTTGTATGTTGCACTTTAATCCCTGAGTGTACCTGTAACATACAAAATAGTTGTTCACATGCGAAACCCACAAAACCACATTGAATCTAAAAAAAGAAAGATGCAATATGGGGAGTTAAATTGACCCCGGCGGTCACCCGACAGGGTGAACTTATGACCAAGCACTGCACTACATCTTAGAATCCATGTAGTTCTTGTGAGTGTGTGTAGAAATTATGCCCTAGGATGCCCTTGTGCAAGATGCACTAGATAGCAGGATAGATTTGCTAAAAGATGAAAATGTGTGTATGGAATAGATTGAGCTTCCCCTTCTTATGAAATGTATGCAGAAAATGCAACTTATTGTCCCTTGAATGGATGCCTTGGAGTGATTTTGGTGCCTTTGGATGCAAACTTAGGTGATAATAAGTATTATTAGAGCTTGATACTTTATTTTGAACACATAACTATGTATTTATATGATTCCCTTGTTTGAATTTCATAATTGACAACTAGAAGGTAGAACCATAAGAAAATAAGATGCCCAAATGAAAAAATAAATCCAAAAGAAGTGAGTAAGATAGAAAAGGGTCAGGGGAGCTTAGATGGGATGAGGGTGCCTGGGCAATGGCGTGCTAG
The DNA here is from genome assembly GCA_019776745.2 of Taxus chinensis. NCBI lineage: Eukaryota > Viridiplantae > Streptophyta > Pinopsida > Cupressales > Taxaceae > Taxus > Taxus chinensis. Next base: position 84,600,169 of record CM034157.1, read on the forward strand.
CCGGGTGCTGGTGTCTGAAGTCAATAGATATAAGCAAGTAAATTTATGACTGGGTTGTAGGGTGTGTAACACCAAATAGAAAATAAGAAAGAGGCCAAAGATAGTTGTCAATTAATAGTTTTCTCGCTTAGGAATCATGTAAATGCTAGTATGCTTTTAACACCTAGAAATGTACCCAAGTGCATGATTTTGTGTCTACAAAATCATGTATAAATACAAAGTTATGTTTTCAAAATGAGGGACAAAGCATTAAGCATATACTATCATAACCTAAGATTGCATCCAAAGTCACTAAAGAGCACTAAAGGCATCCATCTAACATCCATTCAAGGGACAAGGGACTACATATTCTACATACATTGCATAGGAAGGGGAAGTTCATTCTATTCCATACACACATACTATACATTTCTACATTCTAGATCTAGCCCGCTATCAAGTGTAACTTGCAATAGGGCATCCTATGGCACAATTACTACACACACACACACCAAAACTACATGGATTCTGAGATGTAGTGTAGTGCTTGGTCGTAAGTTCACTCTTGAGGTGACCACCAGGGTCATTCTAACTCCCCATATTGCATCTTTTTTTATGTTTGATGCGGTTTGTGGGCTTGTGCATGTGAATTTTGTTTTGCAGGTTACAAGTACCCTTGGAAATCATAGTGCGATCAACAAAAATTAATTGTGAAAACCTTATGGCACATCAAAGATCAGATCTTAATCCCCTACGTAGTAACTGATGCCCAAAAGCGGTCTCCAATGCCCTAGGCACCCTTGCCCTAGCCCATGCTCTTGTGTTTGACCTTATTTCTACCTAATAGAATTTACAGTGTGTTGTAATGACACTCTTACCAGTACGTTCATCACTTTTCCAAATTCAAATGAGTCCCAGGCTGAGCGTGAATCGGCTAAGTCTTCTTTCTCCATCTCCTACTTAGGGTTTCTACTTTACATGCTTATTTGATTGAGTCATATTGTATCTTAGCATATGTACATTAGTATTTTAAATGAGTTAATCTACAATAGGGTTTAATAAAAATCTATTTTTGTTAAATGATTTGGTGAACCCATCACTCAAACCCTCCCTTTTGAGAATGCATCACGATCTATCTCCTTCTTCTGAATTCATGGATCAATCTTCATATCCTTCTTTTAACCCAACCAAAGTTTCTGGCATGGCTACTACTACTACTGATTTTATGCAAGTTTATACTCAACATCCTCCTCGATTTATTAATCCTATGCCCGATCTAACCATTAATGTAGTCACCACTTGCTGCACTCGTCCTTCTATGACTCCACTTGTCTCTGTTCCGCCGCCTATTTCTCCTACAGCTCCTACCACCACCTCTAAGGGTTATGACATCATTGAGAAACTTAAGAACACTCCTGTAATTTTTTTTCTTTATGATCTTTTGGGTAGTCCACCTGATTTTCGTCATATACTAAAGGCTTCCCTTTTGTCCATTCACATTGAAAGCAATACTTCACATGTTTCCTTTTCTTAGCTCATTCAATCTCTCAAAAATCTACCACATTTTATATCTTTTAGTGATGAGGATATCCATCCTTCCACTATTGACGATCCATTTTCACCTTTGTTTATCGCTAATGCTATTGAGGCCATCGGTATTAAGTGTGTACTCATTGACAATGGCTTTACTATAAATCTATGTGCTCTATCCCTCCTCAAGCAAATTGACATTACTAATGATTTAATTAAAAATTCCTCTCAAGTCATTCATGACTATGATTCTACTACTCGCACGTGCATGGAAACTATCACCTTACCTATACAAGTTGGGCCTAAATTATTAGGAAATAAGGGATAAAATATGCAGAACAATCCCTCACATAATCAAGACTACATAGAAAAACACATGATAAATTTTTTTTTGACTTGCTTGACACATAACATGACACAACATGTCATCACCAAGGTTACAACTAACTCAATAAACAACTTGATACAAGGATGACCACAAAGGCAGTACGAAAACGTTCACACCCATCAAGGACAATTCACTCTTCTATTTGACAAGACACCACAAAATACCAACCACAATACATAGTTACAGCTCAGGACATCCCACTGTGAACATCTTCTTAAGGTTATTTATTCACTAATAGTCTTCCAAGACTTGACTTTGGGATCTATAAGGTTCAGGTTTGTTTTGAGAAATTCTTCTTCCAAAGGCTACATTTCTTTTCTTTTATACTAGGGACATTAGGTTTACATAAAAATTTCTGAAGAGGATCATATTTAATATGACAATTATTTTATTGATCACTTATTAGATTAACACTAAAAGGGGGGGGTGCGTGGTGAACCAATCCCCATTATGTTATCTTAAACAAACACAAGCTACAACATCTTGTTCCAACCTCCCTTGCACAAGGAAGCACGAGGGTAAGCTCCTAACAAGTGGAGATATTGTTTTAGGTTCGGATCAACAACCTCCTTGTTCAAGGATTAACAATTAACTCATACTCAAGAGAAGGTTATGATGAACTGAGGAAAGGGTTAGTGTGAGATGGTAAATTTAATTCATCATCAAGATATTTTTTTTGTTATTAACCGGTCTTTTAATGAGACTTAAGAGTTTAACTGGATTCGGGTAAAAACTTCATTTAGCAACTCTTGATTAAGTTCGACAATGGATACACATGGGGTTCCTAAAATGGAAGTACACAACTTAAGGTTTCACAAAAAGAGAATAAAGTTTAATCCAAAGTTTTTAGGTTAATGGGGGTAGATTCTTTTACACTAGTAGAAACTCCTTTCTTTCCAATTAAAGACTCTTAAATTTATCAACAAGGAACACCAATTCATTATTATTTTATTTATTTATTCATCTATGAATTCATTTTCTTTTCTTTTATTTTTGATTACTTTTTAGAAAAAGGTTCTCTACCCACTAAAATATACATAGAATTGCACTGATGTCAAGACCATGGAGGTTAATAAACATGAAAGTTTTATGACTTGAAAGAAGAACTACCATTGCTAAACGAGAGAACTAAACACGGTTATAACATTTCTATTCAACATGGCACATAAACCAAAGGTGTCACAAAATTCAAAAGAACTCTAGCTGAGAACAAAAAGGTAACAATTTGGTCAAGCCATGCTACAACATTTCATGACTGATAAATAATATTACCGCAAAAGAAACTCATAACAAGGTAAAGATTGAATATTATTTCTCACAAGATAATTACAAGTTTAACTACAAAAGAACAAGACAACTTCATTTCACAATTACCGAACAATCCAAGGCAAGAGGCCTTCTAAACTCCTTTACAAGCACCATAACAAGATTTCAACACATGTGACATTGTACAAGGAAACACATAAAACAAACCGATGAAACTTTCACAAATCTTTCCTTTATCAACACGCACAAGCCATCTGCACAAGTATTAACTTGAGTCAGTTCACGAGAACTGAGCATGTTAAGTCTACACATTGAAATAATAAGCTAACATTTAACAAAGACATGAAAGGAATGTTCTACTTCATGAAAGGATCAAGCACTAACCACTAATCAAATTTTCACATGAAGTAAGGATCTACACCAGCCAAAAATGAGGAAGTCAAACATTCCAGCAAGAATGATATCACAAAACAAATAATCAAGTCAAAGACTTGTTGGATAGGAACGAAAGGTCAATAGTGTTGAGAATTTCAATCATGAAACCCTATGGATAAAGTGATTTAAATCTGATACTCAAACCATCCATCTTAAAAGGAAAAACTTGAGAGTCAAAATACATACTAATTATGATCAAGATGCGAAACAAACATAATTACCGAATCCTTCCAGGAGGAAGGTTTCAAAGCAATAAAGGGATATGTGACCCCGAAGAAAACATTCCATCGTTACAATCTAAACAAGAGGTGTACCGCCTCTTCCTTACAAGGTCTTTTGAAAGTAAAAAAAATGTTATCATAATCAAGCCACTCTTCAATTGCATTAAAAAAAAAATCACCAACAACCATTAATTCTAACAACAACCGCATCAAAAATGACAACTTATCTACATAAAAAAGGAAGAGTAATCCCCAAATGTCATTAATATATTTTATTTTAACGAAAGGCTTATTAGATCCCACTATACTGATCAGACAGAAAAATAAAAAGATTCCTCACAAAGATCAATAGAGGCTCAGAAGATTCCTCCACTTTAAGCAAAAACAGGGACATTGAAAAGTTTTTCCTCCTATTTTCGTTAACGCACATTTTTTGGGTTTTATTGTTCACCCTTCTTTGTTGTTTGCATTGGTTTCTTTGCCACTTGAGGTAGTGGAACGCTGCTCTATTTCATCTTTTGTACTTTATTTCTTTGGTTCGTAACTAGGAATCTCTCTTCCTAGAAATTTCTATTGCTAAAGGTTGTATCCTTAGTCCCCTTGATCTACTTTCGGTCATTTGAGGACATTAATGAAAATTTCCTTCTTTCTTTCCTAATGTCTAATACCAAAATAGATTATTGGAGAAACCAAAAGCCGCAAGCCTTATTAGGAAACGAGCCATATAATAGCTCATAAACAAGCTACACTCTAGGAAGGTAAGCATGACAACTTGGAATGAAAAGCACACATACTATTATCCAAGCCAATATAGCACTACATGTTAAAAGGTGTACAATAGCAATTTATTCCAACAAGGACTCTCACTTACACAACAATTACATTCAATAAAAAGGTAACCAAGGAGTAGTGTTACAATTAATAAAACAAGAGCCACTCTAGATAAGAACCCAAATTTCCATATTTCTGATATTCCCTGTTCAATAATGATAAAAAAAACCACAAAAGAAACATACACGGATTTGTGTTTTATCGATCGAAATTCTACATTCAGAAGAGCTGGAAGGTGATAACTGTCTTGTCGGCACACATAATGGGACAAACCAAATAGGGCAGAAGCATTCAAGGGGGCCAAAAGTACTAATGAAGGAAACCCCTAAGGGAGCAAAAAGCAAGAAGTGTTTACTATCGAGTGAAAATCAGACCCAAGAATTTATGAGCCTCTACTTATTTGATATCGCTTGGGGTAGCCATAGCCACACATTTTGAAAAGTAGTTTATTTATTTATTTTAGCTTCCATGTTTCATAAGAATTTCCTTTTCCCATTTCAGATGATTGATCCAAAATAAACAAAAGCAAGTAAAACATTCTTCTCAGCCATCCAAATCTAACAAGGTAAAGAAACAACAATTTTCCCCTTTGCAGACCAAATAAAAAAACAACGGTTCAGGAGGAGGAACAGGGAAACAACCAGTGCGCTCAAGGAACGAAAATATAATCAACCACAATATTCCATTTCAGGTAGGAGATCATTTATTTCATGAAATTGAAAGAGGATAGCAAAAATATTTCAGGGACTAGTCTTAACATGCCTGATTATGCATTCTTTTCCCCAAGTCGCATCCAAAAAATAGAGTCATGAGTTTGCTAGGACAGACAGTCCTTTCCCTTTTCCTCTTCTTGTAGAAACATCCATACCAACCCTTTATTTCCACATTTGAAATAAATAAAAAATAAAAATCCAAAAATGGCTCAGGCTTAACATGTTTTTTTTGGACAGGCAGGGGTATAGCAAAACACCCTGCAAAAAAAAGAAAAACTTGCTCAAAAACCCATGCTAAAATACACAAATCCAAGTTAACAACCTTAGAATAGGAAAAGGAGTCCACCCTGAGCAGTAGGAGGAAGGACTTTCCCCAGTTCATGCCAGCAAGATTCAACGCCCCTTCAAAACTAGGAACAAGTCTATCAATTTCTCCTTCATCAACACATGTTGCCTCCCCATAGGGTGCTCCATCTTGCAAGGGGTTTATAGCCCAACAATAGACTTGACACAACCAGTGATATGGAAGGAGAAGGTCACAAAAAAATGCAGAGAAAAATGTATGCGGCCAGCAGGGAATCTCAATTTCTTCCCCCAAATGTGGGCTAAAAAAAACATGGCGTGAATACAACATAGAAGGCAGCGTGGGTGAATAAAATAAAGCAGGTCAGATTTGATTAAAAGGAAACAACAAGAAAAGAAAGGAAAAAAATTTTAGCCGGTCACCTTCCCAAATGGCATTAAACCAATTCAAGGAAACAACACGTCTTCCCCTTAAAAAAAATTAAGAAAAGAGGCAGTGTTCCCATCCTCCAATAACCTCCAAGCCTGTCCAAAATTAAATAAAACTAAACAAGTGTGCAGGGGCAAGGGAAAAAAAAATGGTGGGTGGATGCCCCCATACAACCAAAACCTCCATACAAAGAAACATCTTACGTTTGCCAAAATAAAATACATAAGAAAGAAACCATACCTGGCGCCATCACCCATGAACAAGCTCCTCCTTGTGTGAATCGGGGCTCAGGCACGAGAGGAAAACGATAAAAATTAAAATAAAGTAACTTACAGAATTAATAATATTCCTGAAATCGACAAATAAACAATAATTAAAAAAAAATAATAATAATAATAATAATCGTTAATCGACAACTAAAATAATAATGCTATTATTATTATTTTATAACCTAAAAATAATAATAATTATTAATCCTATTAATAAGGGCCGACAAACAAGCACAGTAAAAGAGAACACGATTTTCCTTTAACAAGGAAATCATAACAGGCGTTGCAAGGGCCAGCAACGACAACAACGACACAACACCAGCAAAGACGATGAAGAGGGAGATGATTGAGTATTCCCTGTGACAAGGCGAAGCCACCAATGATCAACAGAAGGCACAATGACGTTCCACGCTTAGCAACACGGTCACTCAAGGATGAACAGGTGTAACGTCAGAATGGGGCATTACATTCTCCTCCCCTTAAGAAAGCATCATCCTCGATGCGACATAACACAGAGGAAAGAAAAATGGTAAGCAACAAGGAACAGATGAGGGAAAAGGTACACTCTATGGTTAAGATTTCAGATGCTATAGCATGGCCATGGGGTGGCCTTGGGAACATTTGGCAGAAATTTTAACTTTCAAGGTTCTATGAAGATTGGCAGTTCCCTCTTATTCATTATTTGATTGGTCTCTTTCCATTAACATTATTTCTAGTTTTAGTTCTTTTAAAATTTCATTGTTGTAGAGTTTTAGTTTATTCATTCTTGTGGATTTCCAACATGGACTACTAATACCACACCCTACTAGGGTCATACAAGACACTACAAATTCACAACAATACAAGTACATACTTCAAGATGGTACCACACCACAAGAGATTAGTCAATTTATGGAAGGGAACATGCACGACCACATAACATAGTACCTGTCACACAACTATGACTGACAAATAATGCTCGAACAAAAGTGTACTACAACAACCTGAAATTTCCACAGTCTCACAGATGAAGTTTTTCACATAACTCTAAAAATAGCTATATGTACATAGGGTCAACAAGGACATCAACGCCATATCACAACATCACAAAACAAACCCAACTAACATGAGTAACACATATATCATAACACCATAACCAAAACATCATAACAAAATTGCATACCTCCTAAAGCATTAGTCACACACACACTAATATCTTATGCCTCCCTCAATCTCTTATGCCTCCCTCAAGTCTCTTATCTCCCTATGCTCTTAATATGCCTCCCTCAATCTCTTATGCCTCCCTCATCTCTTAGGAGGCCAGTTTCCCCATGGCCCTAGGCACATAGAGTTCGAACACTCCTAACCCAAGTGACATAATAACGCGTGGTTCAACAACCTGCTAGTTATCTGTAACTCCTTGGGGCGTACCCCCATACAATGAAGTGGGTCCATAGGTCCAACCATTCCATGGTGCATCCCATGACCCTATTCCACACATCACGACAATAGAACCAGCATAGCAATCCGATCCAAATGCCAAGTGGCAAAGTACAAGCCTTGGGCAAGGTGGTAAAATCTTAAAATTTAAAAGAAGATCCAAAACCAAGTAAAAAAAATGACCAAATGGCCATAGTTAGTGAAAAAATCCACATGTTAGTACCAAAACCAAGGAAATGCCCAAAATGTAAAACATGGCAATCAAGAAAACTGTTGGTCCTTGCAGAAATAAATTAAAAAAACTTCAATTTATGAATAAAATACACATATAATAATATCACATTACGATAACTATGTGGCCTTATCTGGCCACCGAGGGGGTACTCAACGAGTTGCTGGCACTCAGAACATCGAGCCTCAGCTCACAAAATAAAATAGCAATAGTACAATAGTCATCATCTCTATCAGAATCATCCTGCCACCACTTCGACAAGGCTAAACACATTCATAGATACACGAAGGTTGCATCCATACAACAACCACATAGGGAGAGAGGGAAGGAGAAGCACACGGGTCATCATCTACTGAGCCTAAGGTCAGTTGAGTTATAGCCCATGGTACACATTCCTCACTCCAAACATACACTTTTACCGATTTCCCTCAGGGTTGGTTAGCGTAAGGTTCACAACATAACATGCAACTACATCACTAACATAATGGTGGTTCACACACATTAATCATAGCACCTTAGCAAGGTACATATACAGGGTATATCACATACATTACAGTCATGGTTATAACATACCACATCACCACATGTTGCACCCAAAGTGCAATCACCATATGATAGGGATCATATACTCACCATATGTCCCAAATTTATGACATTATTCATTACATATCACATGAATTACAATTATGATGAGCACCATTACAACATCCAGTCAACTGCCATATAACATGGAAATACACATATTTCTACACAAATGGTAATGACATCCTTAAGAAATTTCAGTTCACTTTACAACCAACCTTGGTTACAACATACCAACACACCCACACATCACGAATTCCAACAGGATCCAACAATCTGGAATCAACAATCACATTTCTTCCACACGCAACAAAACATTGTTTCACACTCAAATTCACATAGAATTTGCTGAAGGGAGAGAAAAATGCTCTCATCTTTAACACATCAACATGCAGACAATTACGCACTAAGTGACATACACATCATGTGTGCTAACAATATCACAATTACGACATAGTTCACATCACTCTTAAAACACATTACTCTTCCAATATCTATCACCATCATGCAACACCATCCCCATCATGCAGTACCATCATGTAACACCACCACAACTCCAAGCTGGCCCAGAGGTTCGAGAGCATGAACCTCCGCTCTGATACCAAGTGTAACACCCACTATTTCTGACACACAAGACTACATAGAAAAACACAGGATATTTTTTTTTTGACTTGCTTGACACATAACACGACACAACATGTCATCACCAAGGTTACAACTAACTCTATGAACAACTTGATACAAGGATGACCACAAAGGCAGCATGGAAAAATGATCACACCCATCAAGGACAATTCACTCTTCTCTTTGACAAGACACCACAAAAGACCAACCCACAATACATAGTTACAGTTCAGGACATCCCACTGTGAAAAATTCTTTAAGGTTATGTATTCACTAATAGTCTTTCAAGACTTGACTTTGGGGTCTAGAAGATTCATGTTATGATTTTACAATTCTTCTTAAAGGGCTAGATTCATTTCTTTTATACTATTAGAGCTAACTATTTCTTAAGATCATCTCTAATATGACAATTACTTGTTTAATTTATTACAAAACAAGGATGGTGAATCAAATCCGCAAGGCTATCTATCCAAACCAACACTACTAAAACTTGTTTCATACTTCCTTTGCAAAGGAAGCAAGCATAAATTCAAAATAAGTGGAGTATTGTTTAGGTTCAGAACCATAATCTTCTTTGTTCAAGGATTAACATTTTATCATAACTTAGAAAAGGATTACAAGGTTACTATGGCAATGGTTAGAACGAGAAGGTCAATTTATTTCATTATGGTCTATTTAGTTATTAACATGTCTTTCAAAGAAACTTAAGAGTTAAACTGGATTTTGGTAAAGGATTCATTTAGCAATCATCTTGATTTAGTTCGACAATGGATACAAATGGGGTTCCTAAAATGGAAGTACAAACTTAAGGTTTCACAAAAAGAGAATAAATTTTAATCCGTAGTTAAGGTTAATGAGGGTAGGTTTTTTACACTAGTAGAAAACTCATTTCTTTCCAATTAAGATTCTTAAATTTATCAACAAGGAACAATTTCATTATTATTTTATTTATTTTCATCTATGAATTCACTTTTTTTTTTTATTTTTGATTAACTTTAGAAAAGGATTCTCTACCCACTAAAATATACATAGAATTGCACTGATGTCAAGACCATGGAGGGTTATTAAGACATGAAAGTTTTATGACTCGAAAGAAGAACTACCATTGCTAAATGAAGAGAACTAAACATGGTTATAACATTTCTATTCAACATGGCACACATAAACCAAAGGTGTCAAAAGATTCAATAGAACTTAGCTGAGAACAAGAAGGTAACAATTTGGTCAAGCCATGCTACAACATTTCATGACTGATAAATAATATTACCAAAAGAATACTCATAACAAGGTGAAGATTGAATATTATTTCCTCACAAAGATAATTACAAGTTTACTACAAAAGGACAAGACAACTTTATTTCACAATTACCGAACAATCCAAGGCAAGAGGCCTTCCAAACTCCTTTACAAGCACCATTACAAGATTTCAACACATGTGACATTTGTACAAGGAACCACATAAAACAAACTGATGAAACCTTCACAAATCTTTCCTTTATCAACACGCACAAGCCATCTGCACAAGTATTAACTTGAGTCAGTTCGCGAGAACTGAGCATGTTAAGACTACACATTGAAATAGTAAGCTAACATTTAACAAAGACATGAAAGGAATGTTCTACTTCATGAAAGGATCAAAGCATAAACCACTAATCAATTTTTCACATGAAGTAAGGATCTACACCAGCCAAAAATGAGGAAGTCAAACATTCCAGCAAGAACGATATCACAAAACAAATAATCAAGTCAAGGACTTGTTGGATAGGAGCGAAAGGTCAATAGTGTCGAGAATTTTGATCATGCAACCCTATGGATAAAGTGATTTAAATCTGATACTCAAACCATCCATCTTAAAAGGAAAAAACTTGAGAGTCAAATACATACTAATTATGATCAAGACGCGAAACAAACATAATTACCGAATCCTTCTAGGAGGAAGGTTTCAAAGCAATAAAGGGATATGTGACCCTGAAGAAAACATTCCGTCGTTACAATATAAACAAGAGGTGTACCACCTCTTCCTTACAAGGTCTTTGAAAGTAAAAAATGTTATCATAATCAAGCAAATCTTCAATTGCATTAAAAAAATATCACCAACAACCATTAATTCTAACAACAACCCCATCAAAAATGACAACTTATCTACATAAAAAAGAAGAAGAGTAATCCCCAAATGTCATTAATATATTTTCTTTTAACGAAAGGCTTATTAGATCCCTATATACTCATCGGACAGCAAAATAAATAGATTCCTCACAAAGATCGATAGAGGCTCAGAAGATTCCTCCACTTTAAGCAAAAACAGGGACATTCAAAAGTTTTTCCTCCTGTGTTTGTTAACACACATTTTTGGGTTTTATTGTTCACCCTTCTTTGTTGTTTGCATTGGTTTCTTTACCACTTGAGGTAGTGGAACGCTGCTCTATTTCATCTTTTGTACTTTATTTCTTTGGTTCGTAACTAGGATTCTCTCTTCCTAGAACTTTCTATTGCTAAAGGTTGTATCCTTAGTCCCCTTGATCTACTTTCGGTCATTTGAGGACATTAATGAAATTTTCCTTCTTTCTTTCCTAATGTCTAATACCAAAATAGATTATTGGAGAAACCACAGGCCACAAGCCTTATTAGGAAACGAGCCATATAAATAGCTTATAAACAAGCTACACTCTAGGAAGGTAAGCATGACAACTTTGGAATGGAAAAAGCAGTGAACATACTATTATCCAAGCCAATATAGCACTACATGTTAAAAGGTGTACAATAACAATTTATTCAAACAGGACTCTCACTTACACAACAATTACATTCAATAAAAAGGTAACCAAGGAGTAGTGTTACAATTAATAAAACAAGAGCCACTCTAGATAAGAACCTAGATTTTCATATTTCTGATATTCCCTATCAATAATGATAAAAAAACTACAAAAGAAACATACGCGGATTTGTGTTTTATCGATCGACAATTCTACATTCAGAAGAGCTGGAAGGTGATAACTGTCTTGTCAGCACACGCAAGGGGACAAACCAAATAGGGCAGAAGCATTCGAGGGGGCTAGAAGTACTAATGAAGGAAACCCCTAAGGGAGCAAAAAGCAAGAAGTATTTACTATCGAGTGGAAATCAGACCCAAGAATTTATGAGCCTCTACTTATTTGATATCGCTTGGGGTAGCCATAACCACACATTTTGAAAAGTAGTTTATTTATTTATTTTAGCTTCCATGTTTCATAAGAATGTCCTTTTCCCATTTAGATGATTGATCCAAAATAAACAAAAGCAAGTAAAACATTGTGAACAAGGAGGAAACAAAACAAAAGATCTTAAACCAAAAAGAAAATGACCAAAATAAAAATACCTTGAGAATGACGTCAAAAAGTACAAGATACAGTAAAATCGGATCGTCAAAGCAAAGTGCCAAGTGAAAATGTGTTTTGAAATAGAAAAAAACCTGATATTAATGGTGAAATTCCAATCCGTACGGAAGTAGGTAAGAATTAAATACATAGAGAGGTCCAAAAGTATGAAACCCGAAAGTTCAAAATTCCAAATTTTTGGAATTTCAGGGTTTTGGACTTTGAAGATCAGAGGATGAAAATCATGGAATGACACGAAAGAGATCTGAAACCTAAAAGCCTGAAAGTCTGAAATTTTGGACTTTCAGACTTTTAGACTTCGGAAGTCCGAAAGAAATTTTCCAAAAAGCGTGACCTAGAGTTCCGAAATCTGAAAGCCCGAAAGTCTGAAATTTTAGAATTTTGGGGTTTTGGACTTCTGAACTCCAAAGGGAATTTTCTAAAAATTGTGACCTAGAGTTATGAAACCTGAAAGTCCAAAATTTCAAACTTTCAGGGTTTCAGACTTCGGAATTTGAAAAACACAATTTCAAATTCAAGCCAATTAAACTCCGAAAGGGAAAATCCCCGAAGTCTGAAGTCAATTTTTTTGGATCTTCAGGAATTTGATAATTTTCAAGATGCAAAGATCTTCCGTGTGAATATTTTTTCAAAATTTGTCTAATCGATTTCAAAGTCTGCTTCTCAAGGTAGATTAAATCGATAACATAAACCATCACAAAAACTATATACATCATGCAACTTGAACCTCATAGTCCAAAATGCCAAAGTTACGAAGTACCGAATTGATCGGGTTTTGGAGTTCGGAGCTCTCCATGCAAGAAACATGAAATGTACCCTTCAGAACCTGAAATCCGTTCCAAAATTCAGACTTCAGATTTCATACTTTGGGAAGAAATATTCATGTAAAACGTGTATGTAACTCCAAATTATGATTATGAAGTTTGGAATTCAGACTTTGGAATTCAACCTTAATTTTGCATGCAAAATACAGGTCAATCTCTAAAAGCCAAAATCTGGTGGAAAATAGTGCTAAGGATAATTTTAGAAACATTTTTTTTGAAACTTAAAGAATGAGAAGGCAAAGAATTTGTAAGAACAAAATTAGGCCATCCCAACAAGGTTAACTTGTAAAGTTAATAGAGCCTTTAAGGGAAGCCTTTGGGGTTCTCCTGTAATCTAATTTCTATTAGGGACTTGATGGGATCCTTGTTTGGAAACTTCCCTCTTCAACATTTTCACTTCATTTACCAATTTCTGCAATAACGAATTAGTTCTCTCATCTTTGGGATGTTGGGCATTACCCTTTTAAGGGTTCTTGATCTTTCCAGATAGGATGATGTTATATTCTACCTTAATGGAAAAATCTTGAGCTTCCTTTAGAGTTCTAGGATGAGACCTTCTAAGAGTGAACCCAACCTTAGGTAATTGAGCATTGATGAAGAACATTTTCACATTGTCATCGAAGAGCATAACTTCAAGAGGCATCCTTTTGAGTAACTTGTTATAAAAATATATGAAGTCCCTCATAGTCTCATTAAATTCCTTATTTATTTGAGACAACTGGACTATGAGGTCTTGAAAGTATTCTATAGATTTGAATATTTCTTTGAAACTAGTTTTGATGTCCTCCCAGTTAGTGATGGATCTAGATGGTAGAAGATAAAACCATTCAATTTATTTTTCATGGAGTGATTGCATGAACAATATTTTAGCAACATCTTCTTGTTCAATTCCATGAATTCTACATGATGTGATGAAGGAAGATATGTGTTCTTCAATAAGTTACGTTCGTCACCTTTGAACTTTGGAAAATTCTTACAGGAACTTGTTGGTAGATTTTGAAAAGGGAGTACAAGAGCAAGTAGACCTGTATTCATTCCTGATGAAGAGTGGTATTCATATGGTTCTCTCAATCACTCCTAAGTTTATGGTTTCTCTCAACCTTGATATTAATACCTTCACTTGTACATTTTAATGGTCAAACATCTCTCTTGAATACTACAACACTCTCCCTTTGTCTGAGTACACCTATTCTCTAAGGTTTACAAGAAAAATTTTATGGATTCAAGAATTTCCAACTCTAAAACACCCTGGATTACTTGGGCACATTGATATGCCACTTTCTAAAGGCTTAGGATTCACAAAGGGAAGGTTATAGTTGACCAACTTTCCCTATTGAGACCACATTATTGGCTAATGACCATAACTAGTTCAATGTATGCTTAAAATGAATCACTATTGAGCTTTTATTGCCTCCCAAAATACATTCAAGGCTGAATGAGAGTCCAAATTATCTCCCTTAATCTCTCTTGGGATATACTAAATATTACAAACCTCATCTATCCCTAAAATAACTTCAATTTGTATGTATCAGGTTACTCTAGGCTTCCCACAACTAGAAACTAAACTGTCATGAAATTCTCTTTCATTTCATAATTATTCTATTCTAATTCCTTTTGAAACAACCTAATATCCTCCCAATGATGATTCCTACTAACTTTCATGCCTTTTCATTGATTAGAATTTTAATTAGATAGGATTATATTTTCTAGAAAGTTGAATTGCAGGTTGAACATGTCTGACATGAAATTATGCTATGAAATTATCCCTCCACACACAATAAAATGGATTGATTCTTTTTGCAAACATTATGCGACCAATAGACAGAGGTAATTTCCAATTTTCAGAATTTTTCGTTAGTGGAAACATGAGTTTGATGATTTTTCCAACTTGGAAACCCTAGTTTCAGGGCAACACAACTGTCATGACTTGAGAGGTAAAAGTTGTATAAATTCTCACTCGTTTTTCATTCTTCTTCAAATATAGTTCTTTGGAACAATGCTCGTGCTTAGCAGATCCTCCCTCGACCTCTATATTACTTTGAAAAATCTATAAAACCTCTACAAAATGAGTATTTTTTTATGAATTATGCTAGAGTGTGTTAATGTAATCACTATATCATGATCTATGATGGATGTTGAACAACTAATACATGTAATGGAGATCTATAACACTATAAAAACATAGAGATCCCCCTTCTATTAACTTGAAATTAAACAATAGATTTTTTCCTTATGATTACACACACTTACCTTCACATACACACATACCCCATCACCACACATATGCCAATTACAGCATGATAATATTCTAGAAAACTCCCCAAAAAATACATACACTCCTCCCCTGAATCGAATCATATTTAGCTTGTAACAGTTACAAGATCATTATTCCATCTCTTCACCTATTGTTCATTACTCCGAGAAGTTACAAAAACTTGGTTCCTTGAAATTTCAATTTCTTGTAAGTTCATTATTAAGAAACTGACTTTGAACATGCTTCCAGGTTACTTACATGCTTTGGTGAGTTATGATGGAGGCTATAAATTTTATATTGGTTCCATCACAATCATGATGAAGTACCAAGTCCCTAAGAGGACTAAAATTGCAAAATTTTCATGGAATGAATTCCAAGACCTTAGTGGCCCAAAATACAACCCTATGACATATAATTTTTGAAATTTTCATTTTAGAGGGAAGGTGCGTATTAAAATTTGGAGTAGTCCTAACACTAATTAGACACACTAATTGATAGACAAAACCTAAGATACTCACTCAAAACTCCTAAACTAGTAACAAACTAACTTGAACATAGACACACACACTAACTAATTTACCAAGGGTGAAGTAGATGCTCCTGCATCATACTCCATAGGAAAGAGAAAAGACCTCATTTCTGTTGTTGAGTAGCTCCTCTAAAGTCTTCCCCTGCTGTAGAATATCTCTTTTAGTCATCCATGTTGCCTCCTCAAATAGCTTGTTCTTCCACTTGACAAGGTATTGGAAGTATTGCTTGCCCCTAGTCCTCTTGAGTTCCTTCTTGTCAAGAATGCACTCAATTTCTTCAGTTTGGACCTTAGGAAACTATTGCACCCACTCTTCTGTTATTGTAGATGCTTCCTCCATTGTGTCTTCACCTTCCTCAACTCCCTTGTAGTGGTACAAATCTGAAACATTGAAGATAGGAGATATTCCTACCCCATCAAGAAACTCTAGTTCATATGCATTGTTTGCAAAACTTCCTCAACACCTTCGAAGGACCTATATTTTTCATTTTCAGTTTGTTATACTCCCCTTTAGGGAATATTTTCTTCCTAAGATATGCCATCACAAGATCACCAACTTCAAAATTTACCTCTCTTCTTCTCAAATCTGCCTATTGCTTGTACTTTTCCACACTTACTTGCAAATGCTTCCTTACTTGTTGATGGATCTCATGCATAGCTGCTGCAAATTCCTCTCCTTCATCACTCCTCTTGTCCATATCTCTGATGTCTCTTAGTTCAAATATACCTCTAGGTTGCATGCCATAAACCACCTGAAAAGGACTTTTGCCAATACTCATATTCACTGAATCATTGTATGCAAACTCTTCTTGAGGTAAGACAACATCCCACTGCTTTGGATGATCCTTTGACAAACATCTCAAGATATTTCCCAAGCTTCTATTAACTACTTCTATTTGGCCATCAGTTTTTGGGTGATAGGCTGAACTAAATTTGAGGTTAGTTCCCAACTTCTTCCATAAATTTCTCCAAAAATCCCCCATAATATTAGTATATCTATCTAACACTATACTTATTGGAAGTCCATGTAGCCTAACTACCTATTTAAAGAACAAATAATCAATATGAGTAGCATCACTTGTATTTTTGCATGGAATAAAGTGAGTCATCTTGGAAAATCTATCTACAAACACATAAATTGAGTCATACCCTTTTTGTGTCTTTGGCAGCCCCATAACAAAATCCATACTAATAGATTCCCAAGGCCTATTGGGTATAGGAAGTGGCTGGTATAGTCCAACATTAGTACTCTTACCTTTGGCTCTTTGACATGTAGTGCATCTTTCCACATACCTCCTCACATATGTCTGCATCCTTGGCCAATAATAGTGTCTACTAAGTTGCTCTAGTGTCTTGTCAAGGCCAAAATGACCAACCATACTCCCAATGTGCTTTTCCTTGATGAGATTCTCCCTTATTGAGCTCCTAAGCACACATAGCTACACTCCTTTAAAAAGTAAACCATCTTGAAGAAGGTAATCTAGCCATAACTCTCTATTTACCTTTGTAGGTTGCTTGCATGTTGCATATATCTCTTTAAAGTCTTCATCATCCTCATATAACTCTTTCAAGGAATTAACACCCACACTCTCTAACTGAACTTCATGCACTAGTAACACTCTTCTGCTACTTTGTTGCTTTGACCTTTCTTGTGCTTGATGGTGAAAGTGAAATTTTACAGATATTCCACCCACTTAACATGTCTTTGGTTGAGTTTCAACTAATTGGTGATGAACTGTAAAGCATGATTATCTGTGTATACAATAAATTCCTTTGGAAACAAATAATGTCTCCACTTCTTCAAATCCTACACCATAGCATAGAATTCTAGATCATAAGATGAGTATTTTCTCTTTGCTTCATTAATTTTCTCACTAAAATAGGCAATTGGTTTTCCATCTTGACTTAGAATAACTCCTATGGCAATATTTCTTATCAAACTCCACCTGAAAGACCTTGTTAAAGTCTGGAAAAGCTAGGATTGGCTTCTCGGTCACTCTTTGCTTTAGATATTGAAAATTTCTTTCAGCTTCTTGAGTCCAAACAAACTTCTTCTTATCACCCCTAAAAGTATTAACAATAGGTGCACATATCTCGCTGAAATTTCTGATAAATTTTCTATAAAATCTTGCTAAACCACGAAAGATTCTTACCTCACCTGTTATTTTGGGTGTTGGCCACTCTAGGATTGCTCTTACCTCGTTCTTATCCATCTTCAACATCCCCTTAGAAATCACAAATCCTAGATATAACAACTCTATTTTCATGAACTCACACTTTTTAAGATTAATTAACAATCTCTCTTCTTGAAGTCTCTTCAATACCAAATTCAAATGCTGCATATGTTCCTCTATAATTTGACTAAAAATTAGGATATCATCTAAGTAAACAACCACAAACTTACTTATGAATGGCTTGAGGACCTCATTCATCAATCTGATGAAAGTACTAGGTGCATTAGAAAGCCCAAATTACATGACAAGCCACTCAAACAACCCTTCATTAGTCTTAAATGTTGTTTTCCATTCATCTCCTTACCTGATCCTAATTTGATAGTAACCACTCTTGAGATATATTTTGGAAAAATAGCTTGCACCACACAAATAGTCCATTAAATCTTCCATTCTAGGCAAAGGAAATATGTACCTGATAGTAATTTTGTTGATGGCTCTGGAATCTGTGCACATTCTCCAATCTCCTTCTTTCTTAGGCACTAGAACTGTAGTTACTACACAAGGACTAAGAATTTCTCTAATCAACCCCTTGTCCAACAACTCTTGCACCTGTTTCTTGATCTCTTCATTCTCCTTTGGTGTCATTTTATAGGTTGCTTTGTTTGGTAAGCTAACACCTGGTATAAAATCTATATGATGACTTATCTCTCTCATAGGAGGAAAAGAGTTTGAAATCTCATCTACCACTATATTAACATATTTTCCTAGCATAGCTTGAATTTCTCAAGGAAAATCATCCATATTTATAGTTATTATAACTTTCCTAGGCTTGAGTACCATTACAAATCCTATCTCTTCTTCTTCTACTGTCTTTAAGAACTCCTTTCATCATATGAGCATCACACTAGAGCCTATCTTTTTTTCCTCTTCTTCATCTTTTATGGGAAAAAGGTGTGACTAACTCCATCTTTTTCTAGAATGTAAACATTCCTTCTCCCATCATGTGTAGTTTTCCTGTCATATTGCCAAGGCCTTCCAAGTAGCACATGACACACATCCATAGGTATAACATCACACAACAATCTATCATTGTACCTTCTAATCTGAAAATCAACCCAACACTACTCACTGACTAGCACTTGTTGTCCTTTTTTTAGCCAAGAAAATTTGTATGGTGTGGGATGAGGTATCTTCTTCAAACCCAATTTGTTAACCATTTCAACTGAAACTAAATTATCTGTGCTACCTGAATCTATGACTAACTTGCAACACTTACCTTGACTCTTGCATGTTGTTCTAAAAAATGACTTCCTTTGAGGTGGTTCCTTTTCCTTTGGTGTCTTAATCAAGATCCTTCTCATGAGTAGAGACTCTCCTACCTCTGGTTTTTCTACCAATGAAGGTGAGAAAACACTCTCTTCTTCTCCACCTTGCACAAGCTGATTTTTTCCTTTATTTCTTGTACTTATGTGTAGGCTTCCCTTTAGGACACTACCATGACCTGTGACCTACAAATTTATTGTAATTTATAGCATCTTCCAATGAAGCTTGTTGTTCCTCTTCCTCTAGTTCCATATCTACCCCTAAAGTATGGTATTATTCCTCTAAATCCACCTCTGAAATTTATATACTGTTCTTGCTGAGATTAACTTGATTCACTTTGACTTCTCTGTGCTTGTCATCTTCCTCCAAGCTATCCTCTACCTTTGAAACTTCTGCCTCTTCCTCTATTTTTCTGATTATGTCTTCTATTTAGTTTATCCTTAGCCTTCAAGGAAAGATGATAGTATTCTTCTAGGATTCTAGGACTAGCTAGGTTGGGTTCATCTTGAATTTGAAACTTTAGACCATACAAGTACCTTGCTAATTTGTCAGTGTCATCTTCTATATGGCTTGATCTAATGGCGAGCTTATAAAATTCCTCTGTGTATTCCTTAACCCCCATATCCTTTTGTCTCATATTTTGCAACTATCTATACAAATTATTCATATAATCAACTGGAAGAAACTTACCTTTGAGTTTAGCCACTATTATGTCCCATGACTTGATCTTGGGCTTGTTCTTCTTTGTCCTCTCTTCCTGAACATAATCCCACCATATGGATGCATGTCCCTTGAGCTTTTTCCTAGAAACCTTGACCTACTGGTCCTCAGGTACATTTTCAAAATCAAAATACTTGTCTAATTTTTTCATCCAATCTAGAAGTTCTTCTCCATTCAAACTTCCTGCATAGACTAGTAGCTCCATCTTAGGCTTAGCTCCATCACTCTTCATTACTTTCAACAATATTTCCAACCTCACTTCATCACGGTCTCTTTCTTCCTCTTCTTCTTTTCTTTGTCGTCTTGAACCACTTTTTCCTATCTGTCACTCAAGTCTCCTATCTTGACTCCTCTCCTCTGATTAGCTTCCACTGCTGCAAGTCTAACATCATAGTTATCTCTCATATTCCTTATCTCTTGAAGAATGATTTCACCCATTTTCTCCACTGTTTCTCTTTCTCTGTCTGCTACTACTCTCTCTCCTACTATATTTCTTATTGGGTTCCTCCTCGGTGGCATCTTGCTCTTTGTTTCAATTGTCTCACTTCTCAACTCCTTATCTTTTCAACTTCCAAGTGATTTACTTGCTATGATACCAAAAATGATGCAGAGGTGTTTTAGCTATAGTTGTCTTGATCACTCTTAGTTTATTTATGATCTCACTCACCTTGTTCTCTAGACATTCAAGTGTAATTTCCCATTGACTCAGGGGATCATGTTACATCCCCTTTTTTTGGTCCTTAGGATACCTTCTCATTTTTTTTATGAGGTGTATTAAAAAACCCTAGATTATGATAGGATAACTAATGCAAGGAATTCACTGGAATATTGTTGACTATGTTATTGAATCTCTATTCCTACCATAACTAGTTCTAGGAGTTTGAACTGTCAAGCTCTTAATACACTCCCAATCCACCTCAAGGCTGAATGATCTCCTAATATCACCCCTTAATATCTTCAAACTGTATTAATAAATATTGGTTTCTCTATCTCAAAAATAAATTTACATGTACTCTCTGTTACACGACTAGAAAATGGACTGTCACAAATTATCTTTCCACACGTAATGAAACACTCTGATTCCTTTTGTAAACACCTCATGATCCTTCAACAATTATTCCTACCAACTTTAGGTCCTCTCGTGGTTTAAAAATTGAATTAGATAGTTTTTTTGAGAAACTCGTGTTACAGGTTGAACACGTCTGGTTTAAATTTTTTCTAAGAAATTATCCCTCCACAAGCCATGAAATGGATTGATTATTTTTGCAAGTGATAGGTGACCTCCTAACATAAATATGTTCCAATTTTTATGAATTTCCATTGGATGAAACACGAGTTTGATCAAAAAATTGCTTTGGAAACCCTAGTTTCAGGGTAGCACAACTGTCATGACCCGAAAGGTAAAATTTGGACAAAATATCACTCGTTTTTCCTTCTTATTCAAGTTCCAGAGCTCTGAAATGTTTCCTACGTCTCCCTAAATTCCTCCCATGACCTCTATATTTCCTTGAAAAATCTCCAAGAACCTCTACAGTTCAAATTTTTTTATGATTTATGCTAGATTGTTAATGGGTAATCATTGTACATTAGCTAATTCTACATAACTAATGCATGAAATGGAGATAGATAACTCTTTGAAAAACAAAGAGAATTCCCTTATATTCACTTTCAATTCAATTAGTTTTTTCCTATGATTACACACTTACCTTCTCTTTACACACCCTGACACATATGACAACCAACCTTGATAATAAAATTCCAAAAAACTACTCTCCTGACTTGAATCATCCCTGGCTTGTAACAGTTGGAAGATCATTATTCCCTCTCTTCACATGTTGTTCATTAATTTGGGCAATTACGAAAACTTGGTTCCTTGAAATTTTAGTTTCTTGTAAGCTCATTATTAAGAAATTAACTCTGAACATGTTGCCAGGTTACTTACATAATTTGGTGAGTTAGGATAGAGGTTGGAGATTCCATGTTGGTACCATCACAGCCATGATGAAGTACCGAGTCCCTAAGAATAATACAATTACATAATTTTCATGGAATGGATTCCAAGACCTTGGTGGCCCAAAATACAACCATACGGCATACAATTTTTGAATTTTTCATTTTAGAGGGAAGGTGCATATTCAAATTTGGAGTAGTCCTATTCTAATTTGACACACCAAATGAGACACAAGACCTAAAATTAATGGGATTTGCAGGAGGTGTTAGAAAGAGTTTCCATAGGATTTCTAGGGGCACTACTTGAGGAATCAGATGGAGATGAAGATTGAGAGAATTAGTAGGTATTATCTTTGATTTGTTCTCATAGATTTTATAAATCCTCAAAAGTAGGATCAATAATTTGTCTCAGGATCTTCAACTTGGTATATCTTCTTTCAGCTAGCTTTGGTAAAATATTGCAATGAGAGTATGAGACACTGTGGGAATCAAAAATGGGTTTTTCAACAATGAAATTCAATTTTTATCATTTCATTTTTTTTTTGGATTTTTTGGTTCGTATTTTGGGTGCAGATATGCCAAGTTTTCCCCATGGTGGGAGTAAAAAACTATTGGCAAGAAAATTTTTTAGGTAAAAAAATTGGTGGGTATCTGCCAACGTTGTGAGACTCTAGGTCCCTCTACTTGAATGGTGCAACTCTATTTATTATGCGTGATTAAAAATGAAATTTTTGGGTGTCCTAGAAGTTGGGGATCTAACAAGAACACTCCACTGAACCTACAACAAAATATTTTAGTTTCTTGCAAGAGAGGAATTTGCTGAGTAGGTGGAAAAGGGAGTGGGAAAAATGGGGGATTAATATCCCATGTAGAAAATCAAATTATTGTAGACATTAATTAGAATATATCATCACACAAATTAGAAATAAATCAACTTTTTTACTAGGATCAAGATAAGGTAGGATTAGGAACAAAAATTTTCAGTAATTATCTCATCAAGAAAAGCAAGAAAATCCATTCTTCTTCATTGATAGTTTGGCAAAGTTGTACATAGTGAGGAGTGTAAGAACATATGAGAGTAAAAATAGAAGAAATTTTCTATCTTTTTTTATTTACTCCAAGTAGTAATATCTCCTTGAGAATAAAAAATTGACAACCCTTAAGAATGGGGAAGTCATTATAATTTATAGATTTTGAGAAGGCTCTTCACCTGCCCCCCACATGACCTTTCATTTTTCCTTCTACAATATATGAATTTTTCAATCCTTAGGAATGAAATTAAGCCCCCCTTTTATTAATTAAGGGTGAATTATTACAATGTCCACTATAGTCATATTTAAATAAATAGGTTAAATTTCATGATTTCTCACAATAAATAATTACAAAGGGGGGAGAAAAGTGGAGAAAGAATGAGAGAAGAGATGCTCCAGAGCATGGATGAAGATGTATCCACCTTCGATGAAGATCTGCACTAGAGAAATTGAAGATGGAAACTAGCCTCTGATGAACCTCTGTAATATTTCTATACTGATTGGAAAGAGCTAATGAATTTCACTTTGAACACTTTTCCCTTGTTGATGATTCTCAGGTGCTTCATGTTGCCGAATGAGTGTTTAGAAACATTGGTAAGATTCCCTAATGTGAACTCGAGATGACCTATAAACACTTCTTATGATGATCCTCTTGATGATTGGTTGATGAAATCCCTTAGCTCACTAAGCTCATCGAGCTCACTGAGCTCACTCAACTTGCTCTCTGAGGGGAGGGCAGATGGCCTCAACCTAATTGAATATTTACAATAATGATCTTTGAAGCACTTGAACCTTTTTTACATACTTTATTAGACCACCCAATGCCTTGGGATTTTTCATGTTGTGCCATGTGATGTTCTATTTCTCCTTTACATACTACTCTAACCAAAGTGAAATCTCCAGTCCTTTGCAAAGGATGAATTGCCTTTCCAGAGCAATGCCATCACTTGGGAACCCTATAAAGATGTCAGAAAGTAGAGAGATGGATGAAAAATGATCTTACTACCAATTTTTCACTTGGAATGTGAATTTACTATTTTTAGTAAATTGCTATTTTCACTTTTTCACTTTTGACCACCTCGTTTGTTGCCCTGGTTGCTCCCTCTGCACATTGCTTGGGAGAAATTTGGCCACCGTGAGAGTTTACTATTTGTAGTAATTACTCATGTAGAGACTTAATATTTTTGGAAAGTGGATTTTACAATCTCATATTTTGATGAAACCACCTCCATTGGGATAGGTTTTGTCTATATGATCTAACGTACAAATTTTCAAGTCAATACGCTCACCTGAATAACGGGAAATGAAATTTTATAAAACAAGGGCTCAAAGTTGCAGTTTTTTATGCCATAAAAAATATAGAAAATGCATGTTAGTGATATCAATTGTGTTCTCAAGGTATTTGGGAATTGTGAAGAATTCAAAAAAATCCAAAGTTAATCTGTGCATCAGTTTGCAAGTTCTAAAATTTTTCTCTTCATGGGCTATGAAGTCAATATGACAAAAAATGTATCTGGAGCCTTTAAAATTTACAATTTTTCATGAAATTTCCTTCACCATTATCATGGGAAAATGGATGGGTTAATTCAAGGAGAAAAATGGAGATGGAGGAATCTGGAAATTTTTTTCTAGAGTTTTGGTAGAAACAAAGCAATGTGGGAGGGAGTGAAAAAATGACTAACTCCGGGTTTTATAGGCATGAGACACAGAGAGAGAGGAAAGTGGGCACGCTTTTATGACTCCCTATTCCCCTTGGAATGGGATAGAGGTACATCAAAAATTTTCCTTATCCCCACAGTGACATGTGGCATGCATGCACATGGCAAGGGAGACAATGGAAAGATCTTAATTTGAGCACTTGGGAGCTAGTTTTCGTTCATGTGAGGAACCTGGCGGGAGCATGGTGGGGGAGAGATTTTTTATGCCACCCTTGTAATCTTGTAAAGGGATGGAGGGACACCAAAAGTGTGCATTATCCTAGTGATTACAAGTGTCAAGCATGTGTGAGGGTGAGCGGGGGCTAGAAATTTGGCAACGGGGTTTTATTGGAGCCTCCCAGGGTCATGTGGTGGGTCCATGAGTCTTAAGGTGGGGGGAAAATTTTTTCTGCCCCCCTTCACCCATTATAAAGGGATGAAAGGACACCAAAATTTTTCATTATCCTCATGGTAACATGTGTCACTTAAAATTTTGGCTAACTACAGAGCTTATACCTTGGAGGGGAGCTTGAAAATGACATTTTTAGAGGTCCCAGATACATTTTTGGGGACTTTCTTATATGATTTTAACTAAAAATAGAATTTTTAGAAGTATGGAATGGGTTCAAGGTAATTCAACTTGAAACATCCTAAAATAGATCGGGATGCCATTTTAGAAGAATGAGTTATGGAAAGAAATACATTAGTGTTGTGAAAAATATGAGATTATCACCATGTAGGGAATTGAATCAGATTTCCATTGATACTTTTTTTGACCTCTAAATCATTATGGAGCTCCCAAAATCATCTTCCGAAGCTCATGTTCTTTTTCATAGTGTAAGCTATTGTGGCCTCAAAAACCCATTTTTGCGGAACTTGCTCCTAAACCTTTGGATATTTCCTAAATCACTTGAAAAATGATCCTAGCTCATGATTAAACATCCTTTATGAGTTTAGGACTTCCAGTATTCTCTAGAGAATATGCACCTACTTTAGAAATGCTAAAAGTAACCATTCCTAAACCTCCCGAAAGATCCACCTCAGAAGACATTGTCTCAAAAGGAATTTGTGAGTTTTTTTTCACCGTTTAAAAATATGGGAAAGGTTAAGAACACAGACATGAGCATTATATGGATGGGGATAGGCATGACACATGGAATGAAATGATCTGAAAGGGTGTCTAGGAAGGTCTATAATGATTTTTTTTTGACATTAGGGTATAGTTGTCATGTTTTCAAGTTAAATTTTTCCCTTGAAAAAACATAGGATAACACACTTGATACTTATCCTCATTCCAGATTTTTATTTTCCCAATCCTACTCCCTATATCTTTTTACATATGATGGTAACCACTCATATAAATCTTTCAGAAAGAACTTAAGGAACTTATCATAAATCTCATCATAAAGATTGTCCTTGACCCATTTACGCGGATTGATTTTTCCATAGGTCTTATATCTTAGCGAAAATTCATATCCACCCTCTTGTATCCAATGTTCAATATTTTGTAAATATAATTGAATTTCCATAAGAAACCACATCTTGAGAATCTAAATTAAAGAAGGTATTGATAATGAAACCAAAATGTCGTGTTGTTGTCTAGGATTAACATGACATAGTCAGGTGTACTGGTACTTCAACCAGATAGAAGCATAAGTTCTCACCCAAATCATGCACAATTATACCATGTCCTTTTGTGTGTCGAGTGTAAAGATGCAGATCCTACACACATGGTTACCACTAGATACATTCATACCATATGAAGAATACAAATTCACGAAATTATATCATGTGCAAATACAATTATACATAAACTTAAGAGATCTGATTATTCATTCATAAATCATTATCGATCACATATATGTAATCATACTATTATAGATTTGTACTTCACTGAATTAGCACTTAAATAGATCCACATCAAGATGTAACTAGTAGTATGATCTTACAGATAATCCAGGACTCCTCAAGACTTTAGAGGACTCTCTATGACACACTAAGACATTACATGACATACTCAGATATTCTCCAGATCACCAAATTACATGGATAATATAAGTATTTATAGAGTGGGAATTATTCCTTCACCTTTTGATAATGCTTTAGTATTAAAATAGACCACTACTATACATAGAATGCATGCTCTAAAAGTCACACTTATCTATACTTGGAATCAAACCTATGGTTTTCCAAAAGAGGTCTGCTTTCTTCTATAAGATATATTTCCATACCATGCACTAAAAATATCCCTACAATATCCATGCATTAGTGTTATCTAAAATTAGTCTTGCATGCTCTTATCATGTTATCGCCAAATTATTTTTTAAGATTTCCTATTTCTGGCTTGTTTTGTGATCGAGTCATCTCTGCTATTTCTTCGCAAAATATAATTACCTATCATACCAAAATGTGTCGTGTCTTCTCCTATACATACACACCAAACCTACACAAATCCTCCTTCGTACTTCTGCGTGTAACTCCTGCACACTTCTCAACCTACATGCATATCTTATACTTAGTCAATTTATTAGATCAATAATGGTCCTCACCATGGACATATTTTTCAAAAATTATTCTTGGGTTTTTGTGTAATTCATGATATCATCCTAATATGGAAAGTGAGATATCGATGTTTCTTATGCAAGCTATCATAATTTATGTAGACACCTAATTTATGCCGCATAATTTTAATACTAGAATTTTACTAATTGTCTTCTTCCATGTCATTTTTTTTCGTAATTAGTGATTTACCACTAACTATCTAATGTACCCCTTATTATTTGTAAATTTTAAAAAATTAATTAATTAATTAGGATTTTCCCTTATCTTAGATGATAATTAACATCACTTCATCAGTTAAAATCCTATTTTAATTGATTAATTATCCATTATTAACTGATTACCCTTTCAAAATCTTGTATTTAATAAATAAACCCTCTTATTAATCAAATCCCCCTCTAAAATCCCTTTAATTATACTAGTTTCCCTCCAAATCATCTCCAAGTGGCTTCTATAAGCTTAACATGTCCTATTAATTAATCCTAATCAATTAATTAAACCTTCCCTAACTCCCATGGGTCGCTAATCTCTAATTAATCTCTTATAAACATGTTTATCCATTTCTAATTCTACATCCCATTTATCCCACATTCACTAGGATGTATGCTTCTCCCAAATTATAAAGCTATATAAAAAACCTATTACCATCCTAAAAATCTACACCATGTCCTTGCAAGACATTTTACATCTCAAAAGAGCATTTCTATTATAGGAGGCTTTCAGAAATTAATGTAAAAAGCATTTTACATTAAAGTTTGGAAATCACATGTAGGAGAGTTTTTTCCCTATGTTTATTAAAGAAGCTGATGAGTTTTGCAAAGATTTCCTAGAATTGGGATTAAGTACTATTTACAAAAATGGATTAAAGCCTTCTTCAGAAGATACCGATAACAATCTGAATTAGCTTGACTTTGTGCAACATGCAACGTGCCATTAGATAAATATTCATTCTACTCCTTTACAGGAGGACGTACATCGATGATGCTGTATAAGCTGGTAGTATCAAAAGGTCTATTTAACCTTGGTGTACAAGATCATTACAATTTACTTAATTAATGAAGTTGATGATAAATGAGTGGAGATTAGCCAAATGATTTAAATGCATCAAAGTAATAAAAATGAATTTGATTTTCTAGTTGGGAAGTACAAATTTTTTTAATAGAAAAATATCGACTCTACAATCAATAGGAGAAAATGAAGGCCTATATTTTAAGATACTTGGTGAAATGTTTTCAATGAAGTTAATAAAAATGCATCGGCTAGGTCCTATTGACATGTTGGTTCAATGCCAAAATTTCCCATAGATGATTGAAGATAGTTTTGAATCTACGTACCCAACCGACACCCTAGCTGAAAATCATTATGAATTGATTGACAACATATATGGAAAATCTACTCACCATTAGTCTTGCCACACTTTTAAATAATGGTCATTGAGGAACCATTAAATTTCATGCCAAGGAAAACATCGAATGCCTACATTGAAGCTAGTGCATGTTCAAAAACCTACATTATGATCTATTAGTTTGTATAACCAAGCCTTTCCTTAAGTGGCCATGAAAGGACAGATCCATTTTCTAATCATTCATAGTTTACTGATTACAGTTATTTCCTTGCAAAAATTATAACAAGAATTTTATGGGAGCTTGTTCCACTTAGATAGTAGGTTATGATTCATATAAGGTATTATCTAACATCTAAAAATGTATATTTGAAAACCCAGCTTTAATGTAACTTTAACATCCCCCAGGATCCTTAGATAAAATGAAGTATAACTGGAGTCATTAGAGGGGGGGAATCATATTTTTATTACTAGTTGCTCTTCAAGCTTGGAAATTCACATTCCATTCTTTATGAAAATTTTAATTATATGTAGAGAGATATCTTGCCTTGAAGTCAAACTAATTTATTTGTGACTCTTGGATGGTCCTAAGATTTATATAGGAAAATTTGTTAGTCCCTGTATCATTCCTTAATAGATTATTGGAATATTGATATTTATTTTACGCACTTATCGTAACTTGTTTTTCACTGTTATGGAAATCAGTGATATAAGAGACTTTTATATTCCTTGTAGTAAAAATACTTTTCCATTTAGACTGTCATTTAAAATTGACTCTGTTAGCTTTTGGAAAGGTCAATTTTTGATGAACTAATGCACGTTCCACTATTATCCTCGTGGCCATTTAAATGTGTACAATCCAATTTTGGTCTCTCTATTTTGTAGATTCAAGTTTTTACAAAGGTTGACACATGCTATCTAGTTTTTGGTCCACTCTTTGTGCCCATGATGAAGTTGGTAATAGGTGAAGGTGACTAACGATGCTCTGTGTCATCACAATTAACCCTTCCTAAAAAAATGAGTCAACAGGATGAATGTTCATTGCACAATACCATGCCTACCTTAGTCTTGATAATGCCGTATCTTTTTATCCTTAAAACTTAGGACAAAATTATTCAAACATAGGACTTACTTAGCAATAGAACCATCCTTCCCATTGCATTAGTGGTATTTAACAAACTTCTTTAAATAAAAGGAAGTTATGGCTTTAGATAATTGATTTTTTTTTTTTTTGTCAAATCTTGAGATGTAACCTATATGATTTCCCATTATCACACTGAACTAATATTTACGTATAACATGGCTGTTTGGGGGGTGCAGTGATTTGGTGACAATAATTTTTGGCACGCTTGGTGAGATGAGAGTTCGTACTTCTGTTTAATACAATTTGATCACAAATATAAGTATCTCACAAAATGTGAGTATCTCTAGAATCCACAAGTTGTAGTTTTTACCAATAATTTGTGCGTCAAGAAATGAAAACAATGCTATATATCAAAGCATGGAAGTTATCAAAATTCAACCTTTATCACTAAAACTTGTTCAAAGAGAAATCTAGACAAATTTTGACAAAACATTCCACCAGCTAATGTTATTTATCCCTTATTGGGGTGCCTTCAAATCCTCCATGGGCTAGAACTTTTCCTCCATTTCCCTGATACAATCAAATTCATTGTTTTGCTATAGCATAAGAACCATTATTTTATTTCCCTTTAATTTTGCAAAAATAAACTTATGTAAACTCAACATGACCCTATAGACCTGATTTTAAATCAAACATTTTAACCTTTTACATAGGATAAAGTTTCATGTTACTCCATTAGAAGCCAATTAACAACATAGCCAAACTTTCTCTACGTAGTACATAACGTCACTTCCTATTGCTATAGGCTTCTGATCACTTCCTTACAAGGGAAAAGCACTTCAATGGTTTCAAAAATACCACACTGTTTGTAACATAAAGTCCAAGCCTTGGGACCTAGTTATGAGAAAATATCTTTCAAATAGTTCTCAGACAAGAGTGATCACCTATCACTCTTGGTATATGACTCAATAAAGAGAGATGCCCAGGAGTATTATGAGTTGTTTCAACTTGTGATTTTTGACAAGACTGTTCAACATAGGATGCGCCTTCTCTCTTGATTATGAGCCTATGTAAAAATAAGGCTTATTAAGAAAAATTACCTATTTGCGAACTTTAATAATGATGATCAATAGTTATGATCCAACTTACTACCCTCCATAAGGAGCTACATTACCTAACACTTATGAAAGAAACCATAAATGTAGAATATTTCCTTGATTCAGGCTTTTAGAATAGCTCCCCGACCACCCATGCCTTTTCTCTTGAGTCCTTACAAATAATCAGCCTATCATAGAATTTGCCTATCACAACAACCTCTAATTCAGCGAGCTCAATCTACCTTGTCACCTCTTCAAATGATCTATTTGAAGTCAAATCACTTGTTCATTTACCTTTGGAAATGCGCTTGTAGAAATGAAAATCCTAGCAGTCCCAATATACCTCGACCACACCAATTCCAATATCAAGATAAAGCCCATCCTCCTTTTCAAGGAAATAATCAGGCCTAGAATAGGTTACTGGCAATAACCAACAAGCGTGAAGTGTCCTTTGAACTTTCATGGAAAACTTCTATTACTTAGTTCATTCAAAGCCATAATAGACATGCCATAATAGCCTTATTCAATATTATGAATTGGTAATTATCCTTGTTCTCAGCCTCACAACCAGAATCTTTGCCTAATATGGAGTTTTGAGTCAGGCCCTTATGGTCCAAACCATATCCGCTCCACGTTAGTTAATTATCTGCCGGACCATCCAACAAAAGATCAAGACTAACCTTCTGATGAAACTACACTACTAAATTTGCAACCTAGATTAATTAATTTTGTGGTTTGAATACTGATGCCTCCATTGTAGCATCCAACACACGTTCTAAGAAGAGGGCAATAGACCTGCAATCTTCCAAAACTGATTAGACATCTATTTCACAGTCCCAAACACAAATATCAGATGATAAAGGTATGGGAAATAAATCACCGTAAGTATCCATGGATTAGTCTACAAAGAAGGATGAGACTTCAAGTATCACAATGCCCGATAGGAATTTTTGAAAAGAAGACTCTAATGCCCCAAAAGGTATTAGAAAATTTGGGGCAATTCCATTCAGCATTGTGGAGAAAATGAAGAAGACTAATTTGAATGTCACAATGTGGGATGCGCTCTCAATTCCTTTTTAGAGGAACTTGATACATGAGGCTTTGAACAACTTTAGTACTACCAACAGATCATCAGGTCAAGAAGTAGCAGTGATAACCAGCCTGTGCCAACCTGAAACAAAATTGTTTTCTAAGGCTAGCAAGCCTCTACCATTCTATATCTCGCTGATTATCGGTGATCATTTGGTGCACAATTATATGATCAATTTTGGAGCTATTAGTTCCATAATGCCCAAATAGATTGTAGATGTGTTACGAATTTGTTGATCGAAGAATACTTGTCAAATATCACACAAGGAGTCTACATAGGATAGAAGGCTAGGATCAAAGGTGCAGAAGGACAGGAAGGACCCATGTGTGGAAGGCAAGTTCAACTTTTAGGACTTAGCTGATTTTGAGCATGAAGACCTATTTTTAGAAGATGGCGTGCGGAACACACCAACGATGCAGAGATGTGCGCGCCATGCATTGTCTATCTTTGGAGGAGTGGATTGAAGCATTTTGCATGGAGACAAGACGAGAATAGAATTAACACTTCAATTAACTGCAAGAGGACTATAGATAACACACTTGCATGTGTGGCTATGCTTGTAAACAGTGTATGGATATTAATTGCATGCAACCTATTTCTGGAATGGATAAGCGGTGAAGGGAAAGTCCCCAACCTATATATATGATGTTAGGTACATAATGAAGGGGGGAAGAGTGTGATATGTGTGTGTGTATGTAAGGGTGTGATATATGTAAGCGTAACAGGGAATATATGCATATGTCTGCATTATTGTATCAAATCCATATGTACATTGGTATAAATTGACATTACTGTAAGGAGCTTCTGTATTTAATAAAGATGGAAGATATTGGCTGAATCTAAGTGTCATTCTGTGTGTAATTGAGTAGTGCATGTTATTGATTCAATCATGATTACTATTTAAGCTTGTTCTTTCATAGATTTGAGGGTAGCATGCATTATAGAATGATGGATTAGTTATGAATCTATATGTTTCTTCCTTCATCGTGCTAACATCCTACTACAACAACCCTAAAGAGGGACCTGGTACCTTTGTGCGCTTCAGGTGAGTGCTCAGTCAAGGCTGAGTGATGTGCCAGCGTGACTAGGGTGTTATCTGGTAAATTCTAGGCTGCATCATTGGTTCCATTGTCGGGACCTCTTTTTTTAGTTGTTTTCAAGATGGTTCACGATGAAGATGTACTAGTTAACTCTAGCAAGTATTGAGGAATGGATACATGATCTAGAGGAAGAATATGCACGGAGGTTCAACAGTGGATCTGAATTTAATGCATGCACTTGGGTAGAACAAAATATGTATGATAGCTTATATGAGAGATTTTTTGCTATCTTTCCAGTAGAACTATATGAGTGGCTTACTGCCTATGCATCTCAGTAGAATTGGAGGTATCACACACTTGTCTGGACACAGGAAGAATTTCAGGCCCTTTATGATGCTGATCTGATCTAGACTCGCATGATGGATATGTGGTGTCGTGGTGTTCTAAAAAAATATATTCTGGAATATTCAATTTCGACGTACTTTTGCCCAGAGATAGCTGAATTCTAGTTTTTGTGGTATCCAAGAGGAACATATTTGCAAGGTATTCCATTGGCGATCAAGATCTTGATGGTAACTTTGAACCTGGAAAGTAAACTGATGGCTAACTAAACCTCACCATGCACAAGGGCATGAAAAGGTTTGGTTTAAGATGGCAGACCTAGCGGCAGAGAAGTAGAGAGAGGAAAGGTGGCTTGAGTATAATGAGGCACACAAGAGGGAGATAGAGAAGCATCATTATGTTGAAGAATGTATGGCATTGAGGAGAGAGATGGCTTGTGAAGGATTTACAGCTCACATAGAAGACGTGGAGCTAGAGCATCAGGAGCTCCCCCATCTTGGAAAGCATGATAGAGATCCCTTCTCGGCCTCACATAGAAGTGCACCAGAAGAGACTACCTGGACCACGGGTGCACATCTTAATCCACCTGGTGACCTAGCCTTTGCACTTGGTTTTTTAGCATCTAGTACGACAAGTAACCAACAAGCTAACTTGGGAAGTACGAGAGCAAGATTAAGTCAGGGATCAAGTACATCAATGTCAAGACAAACGTATTCAATGTTATAGTTAGGAGCATTCTTAGGTGCATCATCCACATAGAATGTGAGTGCGCAGAATGCTGGATTCACCTCTGGAAGTGGAGCTACCTCACAAACTGTAGGGGTTCAATATAGTACTACTATTGGAGCACAGGGGAGTACATCTATAGGTCCTACTCTAGCTACAGGTGGAGGATCAGGAGGTATAGGTGGTTCTAGTTCTGGTGGATCTGGTGGTTCTGGAGGCAGAGGGAACACAAGAGGTTCTTGATCAGGTGGTCAAGGTCTGTAACAACCACAAAATATCTATATGGAGATGTCTCTTCGTCTCTTTGAATATAGATGTATAGAGGATGCTGCCGAACATGTGCATATGTGTGAAATCTTGTGGCATGCTAAAGGGATCAATGCTACTAAGCATAAGGCAAGTAAATTTACTACTATATTATAGGGGCATGCACACAACTGGTATAGGAAGTTTGACCCTGATCAAACTTGCGTGGATTATGCAGCATTGAGAGATGATTTCTTGAAAGAGTTCCATATCCCTGAGTTTGAGTAGAAGAGTATAAGTGTGCTCAAGGATATCAAGCAAGGCACTACTAAGAGTGTATGTGAGTATGATGCTCATTTTAAGACACTTCTATCTAAGCTATCTTATGATATTCACGCTAGCCAACATGCACAATGGTTCTTTGGAGGATTGATTACACCATTTAGAAGGGCGCTATCACATAAGACATACACTGATCCACGCATGAAGCACTGGAAGCAGCTTTGTGTGCTGAGGTAGTTGGGAGCATTGACACTGGCGTTAGTCCATTCCTAGAGCACAAGATTGTAGCTATGGAAAGCAGTTAGAGAAACTATCAGCAAATTTAGCCCATGAAACACGCTCAGGAATTTGGTGTACAGATTGTGAAGTGGAAGGTCACACCAAGGATAGTGTCCCTCGCAGATCTGTACACTCATTACTATTGGACTGTGAGATTTTCCATTTGAATCATGATGCTAGTCACTGTCCTTTGTTACAATGCATGATAAGGAAGAATGTATGATGCTTTTTCAAAATTTGTAGGTCCACGACCCATAATACTGAGGATTGTCAGTTGATTGGTCAGATCTAGGATGCTATAGACATTGGGGTATGATAGACAAGTATAACAGATAATTCTAAGGGTAGGAATGAGCACCAAGATCGAGATCATAATCAAATGCACTATGACAAGGAATGAGGGGTGTTTTGAAGGAGGTCGTGGATATCATGGTGGATATGGAGGATGAGGCCGTGGTGGAGGAAGAGGTGAGTTCCCTCGTGGAACATGTTATATGTGCGGATCTCCTGACCACTATAGGCACGAATGTCCTCAGAATATTACATGTTCTTTTTGCAGAAAGAACCATAGCTATGAAGAGTGCCTGGACTTATATGAGCATCTGAGTAAGTAACATAAGCAAGAAAACAAAGGTGTTGGGATGGTTAGAATCCAGTGTGTGGTAGAAGATCAATGGATGCCCAAGATAGCAGAAGGACCTGAGGCATTGACAGTGAAGATTACTACATGCACTGAAGCTGTGCATGTAAGAGAGGCATTGCACCAGAAGCCTATGATCACCAAGGAGGAGGTTTTGCATGCAAGGTACCCAGATCCTTCTCATTAGAAGGAAGTTTACCAAGATACCATGGAAGTGCTAAGGAATCTTCAGGGTGAGATACAGTACCTAAAGGAGCAGAAGAAAGCATCAGAGATAGTCCAAACTGATATTGATGATCTGCAAGAGGTGTGCAGAATGTTATGCCAGGAGAACATTATTTCACTATTAGGAAGTTGGTTAAAAGGGAACACTCCACGCAGTAAGTCTTGAGACCAGATGATAAATTCTACATGCAAATCTTCCCCCTGATAGCATTGACTATGACAAAGAAATTACTCTAAATGCTGTTGTGGATGGGTGGCTGTTGAGCAACATATTGATTGATATAGGTGCGGAAGTAAATGTTCTTACATTAGATTCATGGGTGTAAATGGGGAGGCCTCCATTGCAGCCATCATCTAATGTGTTGTTTATGGAAAACCGGACTAAGGCCACTCCCATAGGAGTTTT
The DNA here is from genome assembly GCA_019776745.2 of Taxus chinensis. NCBI lineage: Eukaryota > Viridiplantae > Streptophyta > Pinopsida > Cupressales > Taxaceae > Taxus > Taxus chinensis. The sequence goes on from CM034157.1 coordinate 84,636,625, forward strand.
GAAAGATGCATCTATAACTATACAAGGGGCCAAGTTCACTGGGGATTTTGAGGTATTAGCACTTGCAGAAGCAGATAATTTTCCAGCCCTGCTTGGATGCCCTTGGTGTTATGCGAATAATGCTGACTTGAGATTCAATAAGGGGTATATCAGCTTTGAAAACAAGGAGGAAAGGGTTGTGATACCTTTGAAAGATGGAAAGTCTACACCCTATGTTGAGCCTCTAAGTGAGGAGGACTTAAACAGAGTTTATGTACGCACTATTTAGGACCCAGAGGTCAATGAGCCATCAAAAGAAGGCATCCTATAGTGGGAGGATTCTCATTCTATTAGTGATACTACGAGTATTGATTGTGACAATTGGGCTCATGGTACATATGAATTAGTAGGACGTGAGGTGAAAAGTGTGGTTGTGTGCAAGAATGGACTTCATTCGATTCGACGGATAGGTAGCACAATACCTTGGTATACAGGGGCAGAAGATCTTCCTTACATTTCTTAAGGCCATGGAAACATAGTGGACAAATCAAATTAAGATAAGAGATATGTTAGTATATACACTGCGTGGGACAACAACGTGCTGATGGGTAGTCCACAGAGATAATCTTATAAACTGGGAAGAGATTGGAGTTGCTTTGTCTACTAGGTTTATAAGGAACAATGCACCTACGCAAATCTGCACTTATCATGGTGATCAACCTGTTCAGCATCACATTCATCAGTGTGAGAGACTCTAGATAGTAGGACATGAAGCATTACCACCTTCACTCTAGGTGCATCGATTGTATTCTACGCTACAAGGATGCACACGTGCCTGGTATGTATATGCAGAACTACATAGAGAAACTGGAAACTGGAAAGGTTTGACTGCAGGAATGATCCAGAATTTTGACTACTTCTCGACTAAACCTCTTATAGAAGAGGCATTAAAATTTTTCAAGTGCTTAACTATGGGAGATAGTGCAAAATCAAGAAGAGCATATTCAGGAATTATTTGGTGAGACAGAGTTCAAAGCATGTTTTGAAAAGGAAGAAGAAATGGACTCCATACTACTTGAATGTGCTTGCCTTGAGAAAGAGAAAGGAAAGATGGTCTACATCATGGATGATGAGGAAGTTGAGAACCTGGATATTGAACATTCACAAGGGGTGTGCGAGGTCTTGGATAGTGCAGACAAGGATACACATGCCTATCATGAACCCATGAAGACAAAGAAGGTGAATATAGGTTCGGAGGCTGAGCCTAAGGAGGCCATAATTGGAGACTACTGGTCAGACTCGGAGGTAACAAAGATCATCGAGTTACTCAGGGATTATCAGGACTTATTCCCTAGAGATATCATGAACTTAAAGGTGTGCATGAATCACTTGGGGAAATGAAGATAAAACTTAAGGATGGTGCACAGCCAGTTAGAAAGAGACCTTATAGAATGAATCCTAATTTGCACGAAAAGGTAAAAGAAGAGATTGATAAAATGTTGAAATCTGGAATTATCAAGCCCCTTGATGAGTCAGAATGGGTTAGCCCAATGGTGATCAGTATCAAGAAGGACATATGAATTAGAATATGTGTGGACTACAGGGAGATGAATGCTACATGTGTCACAGATCCATTCCCTATGTCATTCACTAAGGAAATACTAGAAGGAGTTGCAAGGTGTGAAATATATTCTTTCACAGATGGGTTTTCTAGGTATCATCAGGTTAGGATTGCTCAGGAAGATCAAGAAAAGATAAAATTTACTACTGAGTGGGGTAGTTTTTCCTATACTATGATGCCTTTTGGATTGAAAAACGTGCCTGTTGTATTCTCACGCATAGTTGTTTCAAGCATTCAAAGATTTTATTCACAACTTCTTATAGGTCTACCTAGATGATTGGATAGTATATGGGCTTGTGAAAGATCATTGTGACAATCTACGCTTAATGTTTGAATGATGTAGACAATTGAGTATCTCTTTGAACATCAAGAAGTGCATATTTTCTATGCCATTTGGGATACTGTTAGGACATATAATCTGCAAGGAAGGTTTGTTGGTTGATCCAGCCAAGGTTGCAGTCATTTTAGGCTTGGAAGTGCCTACTAGTCAAAGTGAGGTGCACAGATTTTTAGGTCATACAGGATATTATAGAAAATTCATCAAAGGGTATGCCAAATTTGCTGCACCCTTGGAAGAGTTACTGAAGGGGAAAGGTACATTTTATTAGGGAGAACTGTAGCAGTGTGCATTTGAGATATTAAAAGAGAAACTTACTACCGCGCCCATTCTATGCTTTCCCTCATGGGATAAACCATTTCATGTGCATGTGGATGCTTCTGGCATGGCCATTGGCATTGTGTTAGCTCAACTTAGTGAAGGTATTGTAGATCATCCAATTTGTTTTGCTAGTAGGAAGCTGACTCCTGCTAAACAGAATTATACAACTATAGAGCATGAATCTTTGTCAATGATCTATGCATTGCACAAGTTTCGACAATACTTGTTAGCAACACCATTTGTGTTTTATACAGATCACATGGCATTGAAGTACTTGGTAAACAAGCCCATCTTACAGGGGCGCATATGCAGATGGGTGCTCCTATTTCAAGAGTTTGACTTCATAGTTGTGGTGAAGCCAGGGAAAATCAATTCTGGACCAGACCATTTATCTAGAATCAATTCAGGAGAGGATGCACAGACAATTGAAGAAACAATGTCGGATGCATAGTTATATAGGTTACAATGCATGCCCATGAAATTATAGCACATTGTAGTCTTTCTATGAATAGGTATGGCACTAGAAAGGAATGAAAGCATTAGAAAAGAAGTAGCTTGCTCTACGCGTGGCACCATTTATGTTAATCAATGGTGACCTTTCGAAGCTAGGCAGAGATGAAGTATTACACCATTGTGTATTAGAGCATGAGCACAAGGATATTACAGAAGAAGCTCATGGTGGTATTTCAAGAGGCCATTATGCAGGTGATATGACTTCCTAGAAGATACTACTTGCTGGATTATGGTGGGAGACATTGTATAAAGACTGTAAATAATATTGTAAGGTCCATGTGATCATTGTCAGCACCTAGGAAAACCAGGGAAAAGAGATGAGATGCCTTTGAGACCAATTACTAGTGCCGAATCATTTGAGAAATGGGCCATTGACTTTGTAGGACCTATTTCACTAGCTGCATGCAAGACTAGATCATGCTATATCATTACTTGCATAGATTATCTCACACAGTGGGCAGAAGAATGCACCTACCAAGGACTCATACAACAATTTCTACAGTAGCTAGGTTTATATGGGGGAATGTTCTTACATGATATGGATGTCCTTTAAGCTTGACAAGTGATAGAGGTACACACTTTTTGAATGAGACAATCAGGATCCTATTAGATGAGTTTATGGTTGCACACCATAAAACTACACCTTACCATCCTTGGGAAAATGGAACTGCTGAGGCTTTCAACAAGATTTTGGGCAAAGACTTTGACAAAAATTTGTGATGTTGGAAGAAAGGATTGGGATGAAAAAGTGTCAGCTATTCTTTGGGCATATAGAACAACTTACAAGAGGTTGAACAAAGCCACACCATTTCAGTTGGTGTTTGGCATGGAAGCTGTTCTCCCTATAGAATTTATGTTACCTTCTTTGCACATTGCATGCGCTGGAGGTCTAGCTGATGAACATGCTTCAGAAGAGCGTATCGAAAAGATTATTCAACTGGATGAGTGCCAAGCCATAGCACGATGGAGTCAGAAGTAAGGAAACGGCTAGGCAGAAGGCATGACATGATAGAAACATAAGGGATAAGAAGTTTGAGATTGGACAAAATGGTACTTCTTTATGACTCAAAGTTCTTGCGCCATCCATTCGAAAGCTCAAAGTACATTGGTTGGGGCCGTATGTCATCACTTATATACTTGAATCAGGTGCTTGTCCAGTTAGAAGCACTTGATGGAACACATTCTACCCAGTCACTTTAATGGGAGTAGTTTGAAGCCCTACTATAAATAAGTCTTATTGGTGTTTGTAATAAAACAATATTGCCATTTAGCTTAGGTTTTCAATTATGTATTTCCCTAATTGTCGCTATGCTTTTTCAATTTAGTTGTTGTTTTTTGTGTAATAAGCACGCTTGTGTGCATGAAGCTAATTACTATATGAAGAATGTTTATGCACAGAGGACTGCACATGACCTTTAGTGTGGGGTGGTTGTAGTTATTAAGGTAAAATATTGTGGGAATTGGAAGGTGAAAGGAATAAGCTACTATGGGTGTGCTTTAAGTCAAAATAAGATTGCTTCTCAAAAAGTGACCAAGGATGGAGATGAATGAAAGAACAATATAACGCGAGGTAAGTGGAGGCTAATGATAGATATTTTTGAGAGAAGGTACAATGATGAGGTACTCAGGTGCACAGGAGCAAATACTAAAGAGAAGTCTGTGACCAGAGGGTAGGAAGGCACCTAGAAGGTTATAGCTGGGGCGCGAAGATGTACCGTGTGGAATGAATGGCTATTTGGTCAATGAATGAGGGGATATTTGGTAGGTGAAGGAGCAATAAATGCATCAAAATTTGAAAAAATTTATATAAGGATGGATGCAGATTCATTTTTACCATTGCGGCACTAAGAGTATTTGAGAAAGAGCCAAGTGCAAAGAGCCAAGTGATCGAGTTAAGGTGTGAAGGGTGTGAAACCAAGCGTGACAACCAGATTTGTGTGACAAGAATATTGCATCCTCGATGTGTGAAGGGTTTGAGTGAAGCAGGGAGATAGGAAAAGGGTTAGGTTACAAAGTTTCCACCTAGGGCATGATTAAATCAAGCTAGGGTTTGATTCACAAAGTTGCAGAGTTGAAGAGGAGACATTTGCAAGGTAAAAATGGCACCGAAGAAGGCATCTGCAACAACAATAAAAGGAAATAAGAAGGTGGTCATTGAGGAGGAATAGATGGCACCCATGAAATCCATTTTTTAGAGATGCAATATCCAGAAGGATCTTTCATTGTCTAGCCAGGAAGGGGAATCACCCATCAGAAAGAGAAAAGTAAGTGAATACAATCATAGGACTTTGGAGAACAAAAAGGAGCTTGATTCCTTGCTCATTACTAGGATGAACAAGTGCATGGAAGATGACATGCTAGTTTATGATGAAAAGTGAGAAGCTTCTGAAGAGAATTAGGGTTTACCAATTACATGAGATTCCATATTTCAGGAAGTATGAGCCCTTGTATCAGTGGCTCATGAGTAGGGTGCATGAGGACTTCTTCTACTTTGCAGGACGCAGAGTTAGAATCTCATATGTGCTTGTCTCATCAGTTACAGGTTGAAGGCCATAGAGAGAGGATATAAAAGGTGATCTCATAGATAAAGCCATGATTTTAATGACTAGAAATGAGTTAGGGTACCTGAAGGGTCAGTGCGGAATGGACATAGAAAAATTGAAGAACTTTCCAGTTGTGTAAGCTACAACACACCTTGTTACCAAGTTGAATGATCAAGAGAGTGGTCACAGGTAAATACTATGTGGTTACACGTGGGCACGTAAGATGCTTCATAATATATCAGAAGGGAAATCTACAACATTGCAGGCTATATTGCAGAGTAAATAGTTGAAGAAGCTCCATCTGACAAGAGGGAAGATCAGCATTGGGGCTTGTTCTACTATCACTGGTCTTCATGGAGATTGGAGTACTAGATGACCGAAGGAAAAAGTTATGGGAATACCCCATGGAGAACAAGTTCACCAGCTAAAAGATTCACACAAGTATCTACAAAGGGGCCATGAAAGATGACGTAAAGCAAAGGGCAGAGAAATGGTATGACAGGGCTCCGTGTGACATTTGGAGAAGAGTGGTGCATCCCAAAGGACCTACCAGTAGTGGTAGGAAAACATGTCTAGTTTGTTGTATATCACGCATTTCTACATCGTGCGATTCCTAATGAAAGATGGAGTTTGAAGCCCTTAGTGTAAATTGCCTTACACATTCACTGCAAGGTATTTCCAAGCATCTGTTCATATATTTACAGACACGTGCTGAATGGTCTTCAATGCAGATAAGGTAGACTGTGACTACCATATGTTGAGGAAGAAGTATGTGTATCCTAGCAGAAGTGATTATACAGAGAGAATTATTTTAGAGGTGCTGAATATTAAGCCAATAAGTATTAGCTATAGCAGATGTGGGGGCAACATTGGTGTATCTCCATTATTGAAGCCAAAGATGGAGAATAACAAGTATGTGGAAGGTGAGTTCAGACTTCTAGCACCACCAAAGGGAAAGAATACAATGGAGAACATCCCATTGCCTAAGCCCACAGAGCAAATTGAAGTGGAGGATGAGGAGGAGGAGTGGGAAGATAGTAGTGGTTTGGAGCATAGAGGTAGGAGACATCCTAAAAATAGGGGTGAAGTTGAACATGCCATTACACCGCTTCATCCACAAGAGGGGGATGATGAGGACTTGAATGCAGTCCAAGGGGAGCATGTTTAAGAGGTGTTATTTAGGAGAACAATGACCCAAGGTGCTACTCCAACCACTGTGCACAAATCACCCAGAATCTCCCCACAGAAGGAGGCAACCGGTGCAAATAAGGAGGAAACTGAAGTTAAATGAGGAGGTAGAAGAGTCAGAGGAAATCACGTCTAATTATCCTACACTCGAGCAGAGAACACAGCCAAGAACATGGTGAGGAATCAAAGGAAAAAGAAGAGGATGAGAAAAGACCAGAGGAACCTGCAGAGAATGTTGACATGGAGACACAAGTCCCCAATTTGGAAGGCTAAAGTCCTTAAGCAATTCCCAATGGTCTAGAAGAACAAGTGGAGAGCACATTCCACCAGCCACAAGGTATGCAGAGGACATAGGAAAAATTGTTCACGCCCACTTCCAGAGCACAATAGCACAGAAGGATTTATTCAGCTGGGAGCTAATGGATGAGGATATGGTGACTATGTGCACTCGAAAGCAACTATCGTGGTCAATGCACACCCACATGGATGAGCCTGAATTTGATGTGTGTGAAGAGTCATGTGTTTTGAGATGACTAAAGAAGGAACCCCAAGCTAGACACATGATAATAAAGCCCACTGTCATGTCAGATGAGCAGGTCAACAATGCATTGGTGAAGGTTTTTGCTGAAGGTGGCTAGAAGAAACATGGACAAAGCTGCAAAAATCAGAGCACTATGCACGAGGAACTGAAGATAAAGGATGCAGAGATAGCACACATAACACAGGAGAGGGACTTCATGCAAAAGAAGAATGAGGTATTTATCAGCATCACAGAGGAGATTGGGGAAAATGTCATTAGAGCAAGGCCACACTTGGAGGCCAAGGTACCACAGATGTTTCCTTCAGCGATACACTATGTAGGAAAGTTGGTGGACTTGGTACTTGAAGATGAACCTCTGCACATTCAAGCACCAGAAATCTCAGAGCAAGATGCTGAATGAGAGAAAGCATTAGTGATGTGAAAGATTGCATCTTATGAAGGGCTGTTGCAAGAATTACAAGAAGTATTGAAGAAAGTAGAATGGACTTTAAACATACGAAAAGCTCTAGAGGCGCTTATCAACATAAAGACCCTACAAGAGAACAATGAGGTCCAGAAAGTAAATGAAGGATGAGACATTGGGCCACGCAGAAATATTGTCAATGGTTAAAGTAAAAGTGTGAGGCCCTGGTAGCAGCACAAGAGCCGCATAAGACTTGGCTGGAAAAGCATGGGAAGCTAATTGCGCAGAAGATGGATCTTTGAGAAGGGAGAATGACATCAATGTCTAGCATTGTGTTGGTTCTGCAAAATGAGAAAGGAGAGATTGTGAGGGATGAGTTGGAATCCATTGCTGTGGAAATCCCAAAAAAAGTAGAGCAAGCACTCATTGAATGGCAGGTTTTGGAGGTTGAAATAAAGGAGGAGTATCTAGAGATGATACTACAAACTGATACAAAGGAGGCTGCCTCATAACCTCATAGAAATTCCTTACTTATCTACATTCTTTCATTCTTATTCTTTTCATTCTTCTATTCTTTACTTCAATTTTTGGAGATACCCATTGTCGAGACAATAATGAGATTAGTGTGGGGTAATGTTGATCAGAAGAATACTTGTTAAAGATCACACAAGGAGTCCGCGTGGGATAGAAGGCCAAGATCAAAGGTGGAAGGATAGGAAGGACCCACATGTGGAAGGCAAGTTCAGCTTTCAGGACTTAGCCGATTTTGAGCATGAAGACCTATTTTTAGAAGATGGCATGCGGAACACACCAAAGATGTAGAGACGTGCACGTGCCATGCATTGTCTATCTTTGGAGGATCAGATTGAAGCATTTTTGCATGGAGATGAGTTGAGAATAGGATTAACACTTCAGTTAACTGCAAGAGGTCTATAAATAGCACACTTGCATGGGTGGCTATGCTTGTAAATGGCATATGGATATTAATAGCATGCGGCCTATTTCTGGAATAGATAAGTGGTGAAGGGAAAGTCCCCACCCTATATATATGATGATTAGGTACATAGTGAAAATAGAGAGTACGACATAGTGGATGAGGATGTGATGTATGTAAGTGTAACAAAGAATATACGCATATGTCTGAATTACTGTATCAGATCCATGCGTGCATTGGTATAAATTGACATTACTGTAAGAAGCTTCTATGTATATTAATAAAGATGGAAGATATTGGCTGAATCTAAGTTTCATTATTATGTGTAATTGAGTAGTGCATGTTATTGATTCAATCATGATTACTATTTAAGCTTGTTCTTTCATAGATCTGAGGGTAGCATGCATTATAGAATGGTGGATTAGTTATGAATCTATATGTTTCTTCCTTCATCGTGCTAACATCTAGCTATGACAACCCTAAAGAGGGACTTGGTACCTTTGCGCACTTTGGGTGAGCACTCAATCAAGGTTGAGTGATGTGCGATGTGACTAGGGTGTATCTGGTAGATTCTAGGATGCATCAGAATTCCATATACTTCAATTTTGAGAGAAGTTGTCTAGTTAGACAGTACTGTAGTCCAAACTGTGGGGGTCATTAAGGGGCTTCAACGTACTATCCATGCCTGTCCTAGCTTGACATTCATGCAAGACATATCTGTTATTGATCTCCCTCCCCTCTTTTCCATTTTCTTATCACGTGATTTCACTACCAAGATGGGTGGTTATTTGTCATCAGACTAGTCACATATGCTCCTTAGAATTCGGTATGGGATGAAGGTGACTATATGAGCTAAACATATTTGTCATAATTATGTGGAACCTTACACCACTAAACCCATAAATGGGAATTATGCCATTGGTGATCTAGATGAGGAGGATGGAGATCATGAGCCAAATACTGTCACGGAAGAAGTTCGTGACACAGTGCTTGATGAAGTAAGTATCAATCACCAATATGATCCCTATGCTGATTTATTAGCAGATGAAGAATCTAGTTTGTTGCTTCTAGAAGAAAAAAGATTGGGGACATACTACATTCATGAAGAAGATACAATCATACCATAACTTTTCAAAACATCATTGGCACTCCTTGAACCCCAGTCTACACATATAGTCTTGCAAATGGCAGACCAGTCAGTGAATAAGCCTAAGTAGACTTCATGATATTCAAAACAAAAAATAGAAAAATTGGCTACCCCATAATCCTTGGACACCCTTAGTCAGCTATAGTTTTTTCCTTTATCGACTGCAAGACAAGAAACATGGTCATCACTAATGGTCAAGATTCAAAGAAATTTTCATTATACCCTGTAGCCAAACCATTTGCTACAAACAACAAACAATGGTCTAAGGATGACTCTGATGATTCTGAAGATATCATCTCCTCTCTTGCCATGGTAGTAATCCAAGAACACTCAGATCAGATTCAATGTGACTACCATGACATGGGTGTTGTACATAGTTTAAGTGCCTGAGTCTTACTAGGTTCAGTTCAAGTCTTGTGCTTGAAACACATTATTGATTCTTGTTCTAATCCTACGCTACAACTTACTGAGATAAAGGATGATTTCCTTGATGAGGATAACATGCCTATTATTTGTCCTTTCGCAAAGAACATAGATCTGACAGAGTGCATCTTCCAAAACATAACCTCTGTGCACAGATTGCTACCACATAGATGTCCATTAAACACACTTTTGAGAAATTATCGAATGGTAAATTCAATTCATCTAGACACAAAACAACTTCCCATTCTTTTGGGAAAGACATTGACAATAAACAGTTGGTTGACTGATCAAGAGGAAAATATATTGTTCAAACTTCTCTGCTCTCATCCCCAAGCCTTTTCTTGGGAGTACAGTGATATGAAAGGTATACATCCTAGTATATGTACCCACCACATCTACACCACTGAAGCAAGACCAGTTAGGAAACCTCAAAGAAGGATAAACCCAACTCTTAGAGACATTGTTAAAACTGAGATTGAAAAGCTTTTGAATGTAGGATTTATCTACCCAATCTCAGACAGTCAATGGGTTTCCCCTTTAGTTATAGTGCCCAAAAAGAATGGAAAGTGGAGAGTTTGCGTGGACTATAGAGAATTGAACAAATCCACTCATAGGGATTACTTTCCATTTCCTTTTATTGATCAGGTCTTAGATAATTTTTCTGGTAAAACATACTTTTCATTTCTTGATGGATTTAGTGGATACAATCAGATAACAGTGGCTCCTGAAGATCAAGATAAAACAACATTCACCTGTCCTTGGGGGACATTTTCTTACAGAGTGCTACCTTTTGGGTTATGTAATGCCCCTGCCACTTTCCAAAGAGCCATGTTGGCAATCTTTTCTGATCTCACCCATGATTGTGTAGAAATCTACATGGATGATTTTACGGTCTATGGGGAAACATTTCAAGAGGCAGTCAATAATCTGGATAAAGTTCTTTGCTCACTGTGAAAAACATCAGCTATCCTTGAATCATGAGAGGTTTTTATTTATGATGGAGCAAGGTATAGTCTTAGGCCATCATGTTTCAATTGAGGGAATTAAGGTTGATCCAGATAAGGTGAACATCATTGTAAAATTTCCATCACCCACCAATCAAACTGAGGTAAGAAGTTTTCTTGGTCATGTTGGTTACTACCATAGGTTCATATCAGATTTTAGTAAAATTGCTTCTCCATTATTTTCTCTTCTAACTAAGGATTCTGAGTTTGAATGGATAGAAGCATGCCAGCAATATTTTGATGCAATTAAGGAAAAACTAATTAGTACATTGGTGTTAAGAGGTCCTAATTGGGAGTTTCCCTTCCACATCCAAATAGATGCTCAAATGAAGCAGTAGGTGTTGTCCTGGGACAACAAGAGGAGGGAAAACCCATGCACACAATTTACTATATCAGTAAAAATATTTCCCCTGCTGAGAGAAATTACACAACAACTGAGAAGGATTTCTTGGCTGTGGTATATGCAATCAACAAGTTTAGACATTATATTAAAGGTTATAAGTGATTGTACATACTGACCACTCTGCCATTAAATACCTAATCAATAAACCTCTATTTCATGTCAAGATTGTTAAGTGGTTATTGCTACTGCAGGAGTTCAATATTGAAATCATTGACAAACCATGGAAGTCCAACATTGTAGCTGAATTTCTTTCCAGGCTTACCACTTAGAAGAAGATGAACAAGTCAATGATGAATTTCCAGATGATAATTTGTTTGCACTTTCTACTACCTCTCCTTGGTATGCAGACATGGCTAATTACTTAGCCATAGGGAAGTTTCCAAACTTTTTCACACCAAAGAAAAAGAAGCAATTAATTAAACAGAGTGTAATGTATACTTGGTTGAATGGAATCCTTTTTAAATGTGGGCCTGATCATGTCTTACGCAGGTGTGTAGCTGAAAATGAAGTGTTTGACATACTTAGAGCATGCCATGATGAACCATCGAGAGGACACTATTCAGTGCAAAGAACCATCCACAAAATTCTTGGAGTTGGTTATTATTGGCCTTCCTTGTTTAAGGATGTCAAGAAGTATGTATGGAGGTGTGATCAATGCCAGAGGATGGGGAAACCAACATTTACATCAAAAATTCCCCTCCAACCACAAATTTTCCTAGAACCATTTGAGAAATGGGGACTTGATTTCATTGGGCCATTTGACCCAACCTCCCAAGGTAAGGAATACATATTGGTTTGTACTGATTATGTTACTAAATGGGCTGAAGTGCATGCACTGCCACATGCAAGAGATGAGAAGATTGCAGATTTTCTCTATGAACGAATCTTTCAAAGATTTGGAGCACCGAGATCAATTGTGTCAGACCAAGGGCCACAATTCATGTAAGGAGTAATCAACTCTTTTGTGGAGATATATCAGTTGAGGCACAATAAGTCACCCATCTATCATCCACAATCAAATGGACAAGTTGAAGTAACCAAAAGAGAGTTGGAGAACATACTCACAAAGACTGTAGACATCTCAAGGAAAAATTGGGCTCAGAAACTACCAGAAGCAGTGTGGGCTTACAACACCACATGGAAGACAACAACAAGGTTTACACCATATGAACTAGTCTATGGCAAGAAACCAATATTTCCCATAGAGTTTGAAATCCAAACATTAAAAACAACATCTGAGGTGGGCATTGAATTGACAGAAGCACAACATAGGAAAATATTGTTTAATTAAAAAAATTGGATGAAATCAGGCTTCAAGCATTACACCATACTGAAATCATCCAACAACAAAGGAAACTTTGGCATGACAAACAGATAAAGCCAAGGAAATTTCAAAAAGGAGACTGGGCCTTGCTGTTTGATTCAAAGTATAAAGACTTCAAAGGGAAACTACAAATGAGATGGATGGGCCCATATCAAATTGCAGAAGTGTTCGACAATGGGACAGTTCAATTGGTTCCGATTGATGGTGAAAGGAAGGTAATGTTGGTTAATGGGCACAGACTGAGGTTGTACCATAAACCAACATCTCGAGAAGAGTTTCAAAGAGCAATTCAAGAAGATTCAGATCTTAATTGTGTAGGAAAAGTCTCTTTTCCTATCACAATTCAGACATGAGCAACCATTTGCTAAAAATAAGAGGGTATGGTTGAAAATCAGAAATGTCGATCAGCTCCCTCTAGAGTATTGGTTGAAAACCAGAAATGACAGCCAATACTTTGTGAAAATAAAATAAAAATAAAAAGTAAAAAATAATAAAGTAGAGGATTGAAAACCAACGATGGCAGTCTTCTCTCCTGAATTTGATCAACAATATAAAAAGGGAATACACATATGCATGGAGCATGACATCATTATGAAAGACATTAGAGATGTGACAAGCTTCAAATTTGAAATGGTGGTGGAGATTGAAAATATTTAATGTCAAGGTATGCGCAATCGATTACTTCTAAAGTAGGAGAGATTTAAATTTAAAGTTTAATTGTTTCCATCGTGTTTATTGATTGCCCATATTTTCCCAAATCACTTCACATGCTCCCAAAATATGCATCAAATCCGCAACCCATTAAATACCATCATGCTCACACGCATCCCAATACTCCCCTCATCACCTTAGGATTTTTACACCCCTTTCCAAATTCGGTTATATACCCTGCATGTTAAGTGGTTAAAAATTTGCTTTCCAACTTAGTCACTTCTCAATCCTACGCCATCAGTTTCTTGCTCTATCACCCTGAGACTCCTACATTGCCAATTATGTACCTTTTTATCTTTTATTAACTTGCTCAAATCTAGCATGGGGCCAAGACTACGACATGAACCCACCAGTTTTGTCGATCTCTTGGCAGACACAAGGTCAGTGGAGGTCTTTGAGAAGGCGGGATGGTTAGATTTTATGTTGGCATAGGAAGAGTTCAACATCCCAATGACTAAAGAATTTGCATAGAACATGGAAGAGGGCTACTCCACTGTAAATGGTAAGGAAATTCCTTTCTCTCCCACTATAATCAGTCAATTGTCTGGTATACCTAATGATGGGTTAGCTATTACTGAAAGGACAATGTATCATGAGCTAATCAAGAGATTTGCAGTAGGGAAGAAAGAAAAATTACAGTTAGTAGTTGATAGTAAGGGAAAGGAAAAAGGGATTAAGAGATTGAGTATACCAGAACCTTGGGCTGGAGTGGCCAAGTGGTTAATTAGGTATTTCACATGTGAAGGCCAGTATGAAATTGTGTTAGGTCCAGTCTTAAGAATGCTCATTCATTTGCGCCATGACAAATCCAAACCCCAGTACAAGGTCAATTTTCCCCAATTCCTTTATGAGGCCATTTGTGTTGCCACATAGAAATTTCACTGGGGGGCTTCATATCTCAAATTTCAGGGTTTAATTCACTTAATTTGCAAACACAAATTTTTGAAAAAGAGGCATGGAACAAAGAAGTGGCTAAAATTCCAAAAATCATACTCTTTGAAGCTTGAAACTATTGTGGAACACACTCCATCACCTCTAGTAGACCTAGGAAATGCCTCCGTACCTCCCGGCCTACCCCTGTTATCCATGAAACCCCAGTTGATAAGCCACTATCACAAGAAGAACAAGAGGCAACCAAAATTATGTAAACATTGGTTCAAACTCCACCTGAGTCTCCACATAAACCAATTTCTCCATCTATTCCTGAAGAGGCATTAATCAAAGATAAGGGTAAGGCACCAATGGAAGAAGGAGAACCTAGTTCTCCACCAGACCTTGATACTCTTTTACCCCAAGTTATTTCCTTATCTAAGGTACAGTTTGAGCTACAAATAGCTCAAGAGAAAATTGGCCAACTGCAATCACTTTTGGATGCTAGTTTCTCCCAACAGCTATCTTCCAAATAACCAAATATTCAAGATCTACAAGAAATGATAGCTCACCATGAGGAAGCCACTCTCTAGAAACAAAAGGCTTTAGAAGAAAAATAATAACAGATACAATTACTGGAGGCTACCAATTTGGAGCTGAACACATCACTCACTCAGTTGCAGGAAAGCAAAAAGAACAAGAACAAACCTTTCCTCAGATTATTGTGTTGAAAGGTATGGTTAAATGGATGGAGGAGTGTTAATGGATCAAAGGACTAGAGGAAGAGAACAAAAATCTGAAGGAAGAAAATGAATTGTTGAAACAAAATGTGGTCACAGTCAGTAGGCTTTATGATCAGGTACTCTCTTGTAGAACCCCTTCCAACTTTTATGCCCTGTTTTTAAAGGAACAATTTTTCAGATGGAAAATAACTAGAGCCAGGGAAATGTTGGATATTGAATTTGAAGATGACCATCAGTTTGTAGGGGCATATACTGCCGCCAATGATATTGAGAAAAAATTTCTATGTGAGTTCTATGTTCATAAGTTTCTGCTTCCAGAGCAGATTGAAATCCCAATCAATTTATATGTGGGGGAAGTTCAGTTGAGAGCATTTATTTCAACCCTCAGGCATTAGGGAGAGTGGAGGGATCAAAGAGAAATATTTGTGCAGGTCGATTCCAACATTGGCCTCCTCATGAGGCATGATTTACCAGCTCCCCTCAGGTTTTTCAACAGGTTTCGTTCACAGGTGTATTGTCTATGTCTGGTAGATAGGTACACAAATATTCTTCAAAATTGTGTCAAAAATTTTAGGAACAGGTGATACCCACCTTCAATGTCAATTTTCTTGCCTCCCAGGTCTGATATCAGTTGCTTGCAGATCCATACAAAAGGAAGGAGGTCATTTCACCAACAAACCTGGTGGTCCTTAAAATGAGAAAAAGGATATTTGCAAGATCATTCTTGGGCCTCAAAGAATAGTGGATTGGAATGAGATACAAACCCCCTATGATTCTTGCACCAGTACCATGTTGGAATTCAATCAATGATCAATCAGAGGACAACTATGTGACATGGAGGAAGAATGTTGTTGATCATTTTGGTTTTTCTGATACATCTGCAGATGAAACTTGGCAAACATTTTCCAATGAATATAATTGTTCTAGGATAGTTGAACAACTTAATATGTAGCAGGAGGACCTGCTAAATCCTTAGTCTAGGGGAGTGATGAACCCCATTTTGTTATGTTTAAGCCATGTTTAAACCCTATTAAAACTCATACGATTTTGATATCATGATACACGATGAACAATGATTACTCTTTATATTTAATACTTTACTATGATTATGAAGAAATTATTGTGTATACTTGTGATGTTTTTATCTTGTGTATTTTGTTGCATAAATGGCTTGAACAAGATTGTTGATGAGCATTAACTTCATTTCTAGAAAGAAGTAAATGTTGAGTTGTCACATGAATCACATGACTTAATTCACAAAGTGGCACATGACTCTATTTGACGTGTTAGCACATGACTCTCATCCTCTTAACAAGGGTCTTCGAAGCAGCGCTTCCAGATCATCCAGGTCACCAGTCCAAATTCTTCAGAACTTGGGGGGAAACTCACACAATAGCTCGGATCTCTGAAGTCACAGTTTGTCAACACTACACCCTGAATAGGAATCATCGTCATTAATTTAGCAATCATTCAAGCCACACAAAGAGGAAATATGACCAACAGTTGGAGACTCATCTTCAGTTCAGTTCTCTTCAATCAGTTAATGATTTGAAGAATCTTCTAGAGGTGATTGAATCCTTCCAAGGAGTCAATCATGGATCCTCTCTTCATTTGTCAAGAATATTTCAAGTTCAAACACTTCATGAACTGCTCCGCCATTAATGTATTTCCAGAAATAGATAGCATTTTAGTTAAACATTCAGTTATATTTAGACATATTCATTGGAATAACTAGATCTCCTGGAGAGACTAGGACTTCTCTTGTATAAAAGAGATGATGTAACTAGACTTAGGGGTTCAATATTTCAGTTGTACAAGCACATTTCTAATTCAATAAAGATCACAGATTCAGGAGGAATTTTAGTTGTTTGAGTTTTAGTTCAGATCCTGATTGAAGGGTAGGAGCAAGGGCCACTCCTACCCAACTCAATTTCTTAGTTTTTGTTACTAAAATACATAATGCAAAATCTTTCCTCATGTTTCCTTTGTTGAAAACAACTGTGGACACTGCCTTGGATTGACATAATAACATGAATTAAAGTACAAGCTCAAAAATTGAAAATGTATAGCTGGGGCATCTCTCTATGAAACCATTAACAAGGATAATCTAATCTCTCACGCAACCTACATATGTTAACCCCTTCTCGTGTCCTAAGAAGGTATACATGTATCACTTCCCATCTACATCTGAGATCTTACGTGTGACTACTCTTTTATTAGTCATGTGTTAACATTTATAATAAAGGCCAAAAAAGTGCAAGTGGCCTTCACCATATTTCATTCCCATCATGTATGCATCAAATCCAGTGTAAAATCAATCATTCCAATGTTTTATTCTTATTCAAAAGTTAAATCACATTTTGATTTACATTAAGATCACATTAAAGTCTAAAGTAATACATAAACACTTCGAAATATCAATGTCCATTCATCCACATATCAAACATATATGAATAACATTTTTTAAACCATTTATACAATACTAAAGATTCATCATAGCACATCAAAATGAAAAACCACATGCGAATCAAAATCAAAATCATCATCAATCATAAATATAATGCACATATCAAAATTTCCCTGTACATCACATGGAGTCTCAAAATCCCCGTGTATCAAGAATATATACATCGAATATAGGATTCGTAAAAGAGCCATATACATCAAAATACAATACAAATATCTAGTAAACTAGACACCGGAAAAGAAATCACTACCAACAAATAATGATCCCCTAGAACATTTCATTGTAGACCAGCATAACCATCACCACCATCACCACCATCACCTCCATTAGGCCCTCTACTTAGGTCCTAATTCCATCTGTTACCCTGAGGTGGTTGACCCACACTTGACTGCGATTAAAACTAGGACCTTACAACCTCCTTCTAAGCTAGATGCACTGTATAATAAAGTGTGGTAGGAAATTTCCACCACTAAATCCTCATAGTACACTAGCACATCATTTTTGATTGGTATTTAGCTAAGCTAACCATACCAAGGTGGTCCCATCTGACACTAGCCTAAGCCTGAGCTGCCACCAACTCGACACCTGACCATCAGTGAAGTCCCTATAATGCTGAGAGCCCTTTTCAGGGTCTCTTAGTGTTTGTTGTATCTATCTTGATCAAGTTGATAGCTTGTGCTTAGCTGTTCGAATAAGGTATTTCATGCTCACCTTCAACCCATCATCTCTCTATACTAAACCATCACATGCTCAGTCCTCAAATTGTCTCTCTCTACGGTCACTATATCCATTCAGCCTTAGCTAAGGCCTTCTCGACCTCCAATCATGATAATGGTAGGCCTTGATGTGGCTACTCTATCTGCATCACATCTATCTCCCTCACCATCATCCCCATCACCTCCCGTAGTACGACCTCCAAATCCAAAGGTATCACACCCACCTATTAATCCTTGAGTCATGGTTATTCGGCTCTCTGCCATATTAGTAAAATGCCTCAGTCCAACACACAGTAAATGCCGCAGTCACACGATCACATCCATCTATAGGAACCGAATATCCATGATCATCAATACCCATGGCTCCCTCCTCATTAGACATCAAATAAAGTGCCTCCACCACTTCCGTAGGAGTATCCATATCCCCATCATATTGTCTATACAATACTAGATCCTCTGACACATCCTGAATCAGACCAAAATGTCACCTAATGCGAACGAATCTAATAAGCTCCCACTCCCCTCCTCGGTGACCTTGTACCCATAAGTCTTGTTGAGTGGAATTCAACTGACTCTCCCATCCCTCGCATGCTAGAAATCCAATATAGGGCCTCCATATCACATATCCCCTACATGTAACCCTGAAAGGAGTTGTCTATAGTTCTCCTCACTATGTACTGGTCCATCCTGCCCTACATCAACACACCATCTCATAAAACAGACTGATCTCCCTATCATATCCACACCTCCCCATGGAAATTTTGCTTTCAAGGACAAGCCACAACAATATGCTCAAAGGACCAAAATTGTACTAAAAGAGAGTTATCAATCCCAAACCTCCTTTGGATCCTCTAGGCCCAAAACTCCATGTATGTCCATGCTAGTAAAGCAGGGGCCCATGTAAAGACTATCCTATGCTCCATCATCTCTGCTACGTCACCCATCATCATCCAGGGAAACTGACCACCACCAGAGTTGGGCAAAGAAAAACATATAATCCTCATCATCATCATAGTCATACAAGAAATTCCCTCCCTCTCCAAAGAATAAAAAGTATTGTAATAAAAACCACCTGCTGTATATCCCACATCATCGACATCATCCCCATATAATCTCCTCATAACATCCACCCTCTTAGTATCATCAATACAGTATATTCCCTCTCCATACACATGTAATCTAGTAATCCCGTGAACATCCTCTAGGGTGATGGTCATCTCACCTATAGGTAACCAAAAGGTACAGGTGGCAGGATATCACCTTGCCATCAATGCTAATAACAAGCCTTAGTGCCTATGGATGCGTCTATAGTGATGTATCCCCACAAAACCCACATCCTTTTAATGCGACCAATCATCATTAGACATATCTTCTCTCACCTCCCCCAAAATCACTGGAATCCTATCTTTGATAGTAAATATGGCCTTTACTTGCATCCAAAAAACACAAAACATGGATTAGAACAAGTTTCCATCAAAATTTTATCAAGATTTCATCAAAAAACATCAATCGCCAATGATTCAACCTAAATCACTAGTGATCATTCCCAATCGTTAGTGATTCAACAAATTGTCAACGATTCAAAAAATCATCAGTAATCCATCAAAATTGCCAGTGATTTCAAAAGCATGCCCTTGTATGGACATTAAAGGCAAGAAAATAAAAATAAATAAATAAAAACACACAAAATGACAAAAAGGGTACATACCTTTGCCTGAGTGGGCCTCCTGGGTACCTTCTAAATACTCTTGCAGTCTGTCATTGCTCAATTATCACTCTTTAATAACTCAATTAGCTCTTTAAATTCACAAATCGTAACAAATGAAAAATTTCTAAGGAAATCTGTGCTATTTATATGCATTTGCAGGAATCATCGATGATTCGTTTGTAATCACCTGATGATTCTCCCCTAATGTCGAATGATTTCTCCTTTATCTTAATCACCTTGATTCATCTAAATTGGATCCTAGCGTAAATCTAATATCTTTCTATCACAACCCATCATTTTTCAACATCAATAACCATTTTCAATCACAATTATTGCATTTTTCAACAATGTGGCTCATTTTTAGGACCCCAAAAATGGTCATCCTTCACAGGAATTGTTTTTGACCTTGACACCGGTAAGGCATAGACCTATTGGCTGCGAACCATTTGGTTCCCCTATCACTTGGATCCATGATCTTTTATCTATCACTACGAATCATACGACTATAAGACAAGAACCCTCTGGTCCTTCCTATCACTTGATTCTATGGTGATATCCATCTTGTTTCAAAACCTCATCTTGGGGAAACTTAAGAACAAAACACACATGTCAAACTTACCCAATCCACTAAATCAAATGGTGATCCTTGCATCTGCATTGCAATCACCCCTAGTTTGAGGGGGGTTCACCCATCTAAACACAAAAAAGGTTATCTCATACCATTTTTGTCAAGCAGTTCGGTCATCGCGAACTACTTGAAAAAAGGGAAAATGTAGACACTGAGTTTTCATTGACCCTCCTACTTCATCTTATATACACATTATTTAATCTAAAACCTACCATTATTTCATTATCCTAAGTCATTCTCTCCTCATCTAGTAAAATCAAATTTTTACCTACTAAAAAATTACTAGTTACCCATCCCAAAACCACCTCTTCAAAACCACTTAACATTAAAATCACTCAAACCTATTTTATCCAAACATCCTAAACCTCCCCAACTCATCCATAACCTCCTCCCAACCATTTTCCCTCACCATTTACCCGAAAACCTGGTTTAGGAAGTGGTTTTAACCATTTCCTAAATGTTTTCCAAAAAATCTCAGATTGTCGGTGATCCTAACCGATTGCTAGTGATTATAAATAGAATTTTTTCCTTCTCTTTCAGGGATCTTTAGAAACCTTTTTCTCATACTTTCACCTCATTTTTGACTCAACAAAGAATCTACATCATTTCCAGAGATCATCAAGGACCTGCATCAACTTCAAGCCTCATTCAAAAACACTTCATTTGGATGATATCTTTTATTAATCATTATCTCTCAAGCTATCTTTTGGTTATCAACTTCAATCAGCTTCCATCTAACAACTTCAATCATGCTATTACTCTTACTTCTGCATTAAGAGATTTATCTATGTTATTTCATAAAACATAGTCAGAAATCATCAATTAAAAGATTTGTTTTTCATTTTTATCAAACGTGATCATTTTCACAGTAATCGTTAGATGATTACCAACTCCTTAGGTGATTCTACCTTATCGCATGATTCCTGGTACTCGCCAGTGATCCCTGTCAATCTATTTATCCTTCATCTAATTTATTGTTTAGTCTTCATTTATCAATATTTAGAGAATTTAAATTGTCCTTTGCAAGTATGGCTTTACTTTAGATGGAAGTACCTGGCTGGAATCTGTTAGTGTAGGTTATTATTTATCCTTTTATTTATTTATTAGGATAATTCTTACACTTATGTTAGCCCTACACTTGTTGGGTTAGCTTGCTTAGGTGTACTAGTTGTGTGGAGTTAGCTTACTAGTTGTGTTGAGTTAGCTTCTCAGTTATGTGGAGTTAGCTTACTAGTCTTAACTACCAGTATCAGTTAGTGGGAGTTCTTCACCACTGATTTAGGTAGTAGTTGCACTTCCCTCCTCCTATATGTACATATTTCTTATTGAATAATTCAAGTCATTCTATTGTAATGTATTGAGCATTATGGATTATGATGGATTTCCATATATGGTATTTTAGCTCTTTTGTTTTACAAATCTAATGTGGTGTGCTATTATCATTTGAGATCACGGCTTGGCAACAATCTTCTTATCGTTCCTTTCATGGTATCAGAGTGATAAATGATGTAGACATCCATCTGTAAGTTTTTATTTGCAAGCAAGGGTTTATTATTTTCATGTATTTGGAATTTTTAGCAATGTATTTTTGCAAAATAGCATGCATTTTTGGAATGCAAAACCCTAAACTTAACTGTAAAGACCATGTTTTGAAGAAGAAAGTTTATGTTTTGGATTTTTTAATATGGAGGTTTTCAGAAGCAGACAATTATGGACCAATTGGATACAAAGGTGCCAAAACCATAGAATCGATTCTAGAAAAAATGTAGGTTTGAAGTTCTGGACGTTCATGACCTACTGTGCATTCTTTTTTTCCGATATATGTAGTGTACAGATGAATTATTTCTAAACCCTTTGGAATTTCCTTTTGGATGCAGTAATTTATCCACTGGAAGTAGATTTATACTTTCTGGGTGCATTCTTTTATTTGGATATCACAACGTGTACCTTCCTGAATGCATTATTTCTACCCTCTGGATATTTGGTTTTGGATGTAGTCTTTTATCCACTGGACGTAGATCTGTACCCTCTAGGTGCATTCTTTTATCCATTGGATATAAACCTTCGGTGCATTCTTGTACCCTCTGGATATTTTGGTTTTAATGATTTACCCTCTGGACATTTTATCCATTGTGGATATTTTATTGGGACATTTAGGCTTTTATCCTTTGGTCGCAAGCATGTATCATGTGGATGCACTCTTTTACCCTTTGGACATTTGGGTGTCACATGTACCTTTTAGAAAAAAAATACACAGCATTAAAATATTATTTTAATAGCAAAACCTTTTAGAGCTCATAACTTTTGATTTTTAGCTTGGATTAAGGTGATATTTTTTTTGAAATTGTGTATTTTTTTGAAGATCTACGCATTGGCGACATTTTTAAAACACATATTTCAAATATAAAAGGTACTATTACTCATTGTAATATTTACATGCACTCAATTATAAAGTGCCAAATTTGGGAGGGTGTTGTGATCACTTGTGGATACATTTTCGGTTGAGCCCGACGTCCTAAAATTTTGGTTATTGCATTCTTGTATCTATGGGTGTATACATTTATATCTCTCTTGTTTGTTGAGATATTTTGGATATGTATTTTCGACACTTTATTTTTTGGCATGTTGACAGTCTCTCTTGTGGAAGAGCTATTCTGGTGAAGCCCAGTGTTAGTTTGTTAGTGTTTGAGTAGTTGGTTTTGACAACTCATACAGATCTGTGGTGTCACTCTACCCATTCAGAAATATGGGAGGGTGTGGTGTTAATATTACTTCTTTAGGTTTCGTGTCCTTGCCTTGTTACCTTGGCTTTTCTTGGATCGTGGCACTCCTATTTATTTGGATCTCGTGTCCTTGCCTTGTTGCCTTGGTTTTTCTTGGATTGTGGCACACCTATTTGTAGCAGTTGATCAAATTATGTTTGGTGTTTTTTTTGCACTTTTCGACATCACTCCATTGACAGTCTCCTTGTATGGAGCTATTCTGGTGAAGCCCAGTGTCAGTTGTTTTTGAGTTATATGATCGAGCAGTGGATTCAAACCACAATTCACACCACACTTCTTCATCATTGTATGATTTTTTGGAGCCGAGCTTATGAGGATATCTTACAACAGGATTTTCTCTCTCTACTTTGTTATTACTAGTTTTAGGTACCTTGTGGTGTCCAATTTTCCCAGTTATTGTACGTGGGTACCTCATCAGGCCTTGTTTCCGGAACCCACCTTATTTTTCACCCACCTAAGCTATGCTTATGGGAGGGTGTTAGTGTAGGTTATTATTTATCCTTTTATTTATTTATTAGGATAATTCTTACACTTGTGTTAGCCCTACACTTGTTGGGTTAGCTTGCTTAGGTGTACTAGTTGTGTGGAGTTAGCTTCTCAGTTATGTCGAGTTAGCTTACTAGTCTTTTGGAGTTAACTTAACTACTAGTATCAGTTAGTGGGAGTTCTTCACCACTGATTTAGGTAGTAGTTGCACTTCCCTCCTCCTATATGTACATCTTTCTTATTGAATAATTCAAGTCATTCTATTGTAATGTATTGAGCATTATGGATTATGATGGATTTCCATATATGGTATTTTAGCTCTTCTGTTTTACAAATCTAATGTGGTGTGCTATTATCATCTGAGATCGTGGCTTGGAACAATCTTCTTATCGTTCCTTTCAGAGGATTGATCCAGAGGATACTCGCTGAGATAACCCCGATCTATAATCTTCTCATAATCAGTTACAAAAGCCCTTCATTGCGTGGAGAATAAATTAGATATTTATAGCGATATCTTGTTTGTGCCAGAAAACAAAACATGTATGCAGAAGTTTGGCCCGCATAAAAATTAGGACTGCGCACGTGTACATCTGCCAAATTGACTTCAATGAAATTACGACACTTTGTGGTACTTTGAAGTATGAAGTTAAAAATTTGGTTTTAACGTCTTCTTGGACACTTGGTAATGGATCAAGTGGGCCCCGTTATTTGTTGGTTGGGGGTCCTTAGCCAAGTTCAATCACACTCGATTGTATCAAAGGGGTGCCTTGGCCTCCATTTCTTCAAGTCCCTTCATATTCCATTGTAGATCAATTTTGTATTGCATGGTATACTTGCTTTATCTATTAGGGGTACTTCCCTACACCTCGTGGACAAAATTCTTGTAGATACTACAAGGGAGGAAATAACCATTTGAGAGAGAGGTGTGAAGAGAATAGTGAGGAGGGTTTTGCACAATAAATAACACAGTAGAGTTTATTTCTTAAAACCAGAATACATCCATGAATTCAATGAGAAGACACCATTAACATAGAACAAGGAACATGATACAAATAACACAAAGTCTAAGTGCATACATTCAACAAGTACATGCTCATGGAGTGTAGTTGAGATGGAGAGGAAACATAGACAAAGGAGTTAGAGGAATTTGATAACTTGTTCCTAGAAAGAATATGGGAGCTAGTAAACAAGAATAACCATCCTTTGAAATGAGGAGGCTCTCTCAATTTATAGCTTTACAATGCAACTCTTCATCTACCCCCCACATGACTCTTCATGTCCCATCACTTGTGACTTTTCAATTACCCTTAGAAGAGACAAATTAAGTACCTCTCTTATAATTTGAGAGAGTACTTTTACACATTACAAATATTTTATTGTCACTTAAGTAAATAGGAAAAAATGTCATGATTACATACAATGAGGAATTAGAAAGGGGGAGAGAAGAGGAGAAAGAATGAAGAGAGGAGAGAAAAGATGCTCCAAAGCATGGATGAAGGTGCCTCCGCCCTTGATGAAGAGATCAACTCCGATGATGATGAAGATGAAACCTTGATATGTGATGACACTCCACGATGATGCTCAATCGATGAAGATTGATCCTTTGAAAAATTTGCCCCTTCGAGACCTCCCTAGAATGAAGCACCTTTGTAGCACATTTGCACTCATTGAAAAGAGAGGCAATGAATATTTGACCACCGAAGACAATGAAGGATGCTTTCCCTCACTTGAACAAGCCTTCTAACCTTTGAAACACTGGCATGCCTCCAAACTACCAAGTTCTTGATGCAACTTGAGACCATTGCCTGCACAATTCAACATGATGATCCCGACCCTTGGGAAATGGAGCAACCAATGAGATGAGGTGAAGAACATTCTGACCATGTGATGAATGAAGGTGGGAGATTGGATGGAATATGCTTCTATCCTTTGATCAACCCATCTGATGAAGTGAGAAGCACACCAAGACCAAAATGCACCATTGTGACCAAAATTGGGGACCGAGAGGGCTCCTCTTCTGCTTGAGACACAATGCCATTTTCCACCCCTTTGCAAGCATGCATTTTTCCTCCATGATGGTTGGGATTAGTGAGATATGTGGAGGATGAACAACCATGACCATTTTGAGCCTTTTTTGGACACTTACTATTTTTAGTAAGTTCTTCTGGGTGACTAGTTTTGGCAATTTTGTCGAATTGTCACTTTTGAGCACTTTTCCTCTTGGGGAATGAACTGAGTGACTTAAATCCATTCATACTTTGGACTTACTATTCTTAGTAAGTGTCTTGAATAGGAACTTACTAAAAATATACATTGGCCATGGAGTTTCGGATTGGAGTGAAAATGGTTTCCAAAAATTATATCTAACATTGGGATGCTTTACTCCAATTTTCGGGGGTTTCTCTCATTCCAGATCTTCGTGAAAACGAAAAGTGAACTTGCAGGTCTGTGTTTTCTTCTTCAGATAGAAGAATGTAAAAAAAAAATTCATCCATATCTTCAAGCATACTCATTTTCATGGGGCAAGCAACTGCTCATTGGAAAGCTTTGTTTTTTGTAGATCACCGTCTCTGATTTTGAGGTAATTTGGATCGCTGCAACTCCATAGATTTGAGGAGACATTTTTCATGGTTGAAAACTCTGGGAGGCTGTAAAAAATGAATGAGAGCATTAATGAGGGCATGTAAACACTCATTCCAAAGTTGTTCTCATGGGGAAGCCACAATCCAAGTTTCAGGGCCATCGGAGGTGGGGTTTGCAAGCAATGAGAAAAAATGTGTTTTGGCCATGGTGGATGTTTGAAATTTTTGGGAAACATAACCATAACAAAATGGAGGGTGGTTGAAAACATGAAAAAACATGGAAAAATGGCTAAGTATTTGAGCCATGTTGATATTTCACCTTGAGCCATTTTCAAATGAATTTTCCCTCCCATTTGCCAAGTTGAATCACCTTGCTTAACCCGGGTTAAATGCCATGAGAGGATGGGGTTAACACTTACTAAATGGGTCTCAGACCCCCTCATGTCCCTTACCACATTTATTAAGGGAAAAATTGGAAAAAGGGACATCGGGGGTGAAACAATGTGCCATGGGTAGCCTCATCATGAGAAGGGGGCATGAGGTTGAGAGTTTGAAAACACTACCCTAACACTCCATGTTTGCAATTTAAGTGAAAAAATCTCCCTCCTCCATGGTGGCACACTTTTGTGTTCCCCATGTCCCCTTAGAAAAGGTAAAAAGGGACATCAGGGCCCCTCAAAGTGTGCGCATAGGGTCTGCCTCATCATGAGAAAGAGGCCAAGTCATAAAGTGAGTGGAAAACATGTTCTAACACCCAAACTTGCATTTTAAGTGATGCAACTCATCATCTCCATGTGGTGGAACATTATAGTTTCCTCCATGTCCCATTTAAATTTTTTCAAAGGTAAAAAGGGACATCAAGGGTCTCCAAGTGTGCATTTTCCACTTTTGGAAGCTGGGTGTCACCATTGCACTGCTAAAAATAGCTTGCCGGAGTGCCTTCTTGCCCCGAGAGCTTCCCTTGGTGTTTCCTAGGAAAAAAATTATATCATTTTGAGTGGAAAACACCAAAATAATTTAATTACACCATTTTTAGGACTTGATTATGCTTCCTCTTTGAAATTTAGGCCCCTTTTCAATTCTGGTCACGGGCGGTTCCTGGAAGGTCCAACTGCCACCGAAGAAAAATATACATTTTTGTCTAAATCAACCTATGGAAAATGTATAGGGTCCCATTTGATCCAATTTTACCTTTGAATCATATTTAAACTCTCCTTGGAACTCCCATAATCCTCAATTGAATCTTCACCAGGATCGAAGGTCTTTATCTGTAATGTTGAGCCAATATCTGGAAATATTCAACTCCTCAGAATCCTTGAAACCTTTTTCAAAATGAAGTAGACACTCTTAGCTTTCCAATGAGTATTTGATTTATTTTCCAACTCCTCCATGAGGCTCCTGATATATCTGAAACAAGCCAAGTAGCTTTTTCACCACTTTCATTTCCTTATACCATGCTACAACTAGCCCGATATTACATAACTTGTTCCTAAACTTGATTTTTATTCTAGGAATTTCCTAAATCACTTTAGTGTATCTTTTATCTCTTCTGAACAACTCCCAGGTGGGTTGTGCCTCAACAGTCATCTTTTGAGGGGTGTCCATCAGTGTGAAAAAGCCTAAAAATAGGCCTTTTGGACCTCCGGGAGAAATTCCTTCTGAATGGTCTTGAATGAATCCATGAATCACCTCCCTACACATGAAACACACTTGAAAATCACATTAGCACATTCCTCCTAGCCATTATGAGGGTAACATAGTAACTGAGTTTGCTAAAGGGCAGGTTTACATTGACCGGGAGAGGGATTTTCAAATGAGGTCTAGGTTGAAATCAAAAAATCACAACAAAACCCATCCTACTTCAACCATTCTAGAAATGAAAATTGATTTCTCTTTGTGAATGATATTCCTAGTTCTTTAATTGCTTCCAAAACATTATTTATAAACTGTATCAAACACACACAACATCATGAAATATAATTCTTACTATGACACAAGATATGATTATGGAAAACTCCCCAAATGAGGGAAAAACCAATAGGTTAGGGGAAACACTCTTTCTTCCCATATTCTTATTGGCCAAATAATGAAAATCCAAATATAATGAATATTTGGAATAGAGAACAACAATGTTGTTCCACTCCTAAGACTTATTGCAATTACTCAACTATACACCTTGCTTATACAAAAAAATTCATAAATAGATGTTATCCCACTCACTGCTGATGTATCTAACTCCTCATTCCTACTTCAAACATCCTTTATATTTCCTCCCATGCACTGAATAATCCAAAGAGTTAGGGAAGGGAAGAGATAAGGTCCTTTTGGTATACCCTTGGACACTTTGAATACCCCACGCCATAACTGTTGGTGTGGTTACAAAACCATCAAAGAGGATTTCACAACTAATGTGATGAATTCCAAACCATCTAGGCAACTAGGAAAACTACTTCCTGCTATAGGTCTTGCAACCAAAATTTCACCTTCTTATTTTCTCTCTATTTTCTTCACTTGTCTTTCTTATGGTGCCTTCATTTGATGAAGTAGTGTTTGTTAGGATCACCATGGATCGAAACTCCCCTTCTTGGGAGGAATTTGGTCCCATTAAAGGTTAGAGGGGGATTAGATGAAGGGAACATCTCCCTCACTTTATCCTTTAGGTACCACTTTGCTTACCTTGTTGTCTTCTGCTTGAGTCCAACCTACCAAGACTCATGTGTTACTCTTTTGGTCTCTTTGATATTTTTTTTCAACACTACATCCTCCTCTAATTCGCCTCAAGAGTCCAAGACACAAGTTTCTATGGAAGGTATCAATTAAAATAATTATTCATCTTCAAGCATGGATTTCTCATATAGGTGTAAGTTCTCACAATTCACCACCGAGTACATCTACATGAAGTGTGGTAAGTTGAGATTGAAGGAAGTTTCTCCAACTTGCTCTAGGATTGTACTTAATTATACATTTATTTACTGTTGTAATTGCAATCAGATTAGGCTTACATTTCCATATTTTTAGCTTAATCAATAACTAAAATGGTTATTTTATTTTAACATTGATGACACTAATATATTTGTATTCAGGATAAAGGTTTTTTGGTTGGGGGCCCTACCCAGAAATAGAGAGGCCAAAGCTCAAATAAATAATTACAAAGCCCAAGAGAACAAAACAAGGTTGTAAGAAACAAACAACCAACAAGAAGCCAAAAAATAACACATAGAAAGAACAATATAAGCATAGTCATTTCATCTTTGTCTTCTTATGGAGGACAAAATTCTAGCCATCATCCACAACAGGATCCTTGAAATCCAAATGCGAGAAAAAGTTAGAAGTAAAAATGGATCTGGTGTAAGGGTTATGTTGATTTCTCCAGAAGGAGATAAATATTTCTCTTCCTTTTGGTTGTAGTTTAGTTGTACTAATAATGTTTCCGAATATGAGGCTCTCATACAAGGAATTCAACTGGCCCAAAAAAGAGGAATCCAAACCTTGACCATCTTTGGTGATAGTGAATTGGTTTTGCACCAAGTAACAACCCGCAGTGCATCAAAAAATGATCTATTGAGATCATATAAAAATCAGGTTTGGGACCTGATAGAAGATTTTGAAGCTTTTGGAATTCATGTAATTCCCAGAAAGAAAAATCAAGATGCTGACAGGCTTGCTACTATTGGCTCCCAATATGATGTACCTATAGACATCATGAAAGAAGATCAACAGATGGTCAAAATGGTGGTCCGTCCCGTAGTACCAAATAATGTAAGTAGCTGGAAAGTGTTCGATAGTGATCAACAAATTGTCCTATTCCTACAGTAAGAAGCGGAGTTCAGCTGCCAAACACCAGGATAAACTTCAAAATTCTTACGGCGATCAAATTATACAGCTGAAAGGAAACAAGCTGCCAAAAGGCCTGGTTACATTGGAATCTATCTTCAATTCAGATGATCAGGCCAAATGACAGAGCACTAATATGGTGGTCAAGGAAGAGGATTTTGAAGAGGTCAAGGTGGCAAGTGATTTTTTTTTTTAAAATTGGTAAGGTATGCACTGCTCAAGAAAAGAAATCTTTCATTGAACTATGTCAAGAATATCATGATATTTTCACATGGAGTTATAAAGATATATGTGGTTTTGATCCCAACTTAGCTCAACACACCATTGAGCTGGATCCAAATGCTAAGCCAGTTTGTCAAAAATAGAGGCCAATTAATCCTAAAATTGAGCCACTAATGAGGAAGGAGCTAACCAAGCTTATTGAGGCCTGCATAATTTTTCCCATTAAGCATTCCTTGTGGGTAGCCAACCTGGTGCCTGTGAGGAAGAAGAATGGGGAGATTTCGGCTGTGTGTGGACTTCATATATTTGAACCGTGCCTCGTTAAAAGAAAATTACCCTCTTTCATCAATGGAGCAAATCCTCCAAACTATGGCAGGGGCTCAAAGGTTTTATTTACTTGATGGATATTCGGGATACAATCAGATCATGGTCCAAGAATCTGATCAATTCAAAATGGCTTTCACTACTAAGTGGGGCACATATGCTTATAATAAAATGCCATTTGGGTTGTCCAATGCAGGGGCTACTTTCCAAAGAGCCATGGACATGGAATTCAAAGGACTCATTAATGATATCATCTTAGTTTACCTTGATGATATAATTGTGTATTCCAAACACGTTGAAGACCATATCACACATCTAAGAAATTTTTTCCGAAGGTGTAGAGAATTTGGGGTCTCACTAAATCCTAAGAAGTGCATTTTTTTAGTTCAAGAAGGAAATTTGTTAGGAAATGTTGTCTCTACGGAAGGACTATCTATTGATCTAGCCAAAATTAATT
Source organism: Taxus chinensis (assembly GCA_019776745.2). Classification (NCBI taxonomy): domain Eukaryota; kingdom Viridiplantae; phylum Streptophyta; class Pinopsida; order Cupressales; family Taxaceae; genus Taxus; species Taxus chinensis. The sequence continues at coordinate 84,667,837 of CM034157.1, forward strand.
CAATTATGTCCTTATCTCTTCCAAGTCACAAGAAAGGTCTCCAGAGCTTCCCGGGAACCATAAATTTCATGCGGAGATTCATTCCTCAATTTGCAACATTGGCTAAACCACTCACAACCATGTTGAAAAAGAACATTCCATTCTCATGGATGAAATATGGGAGGGAGAGTTTTGAGGCTATCAAAATGGCCATTTCCCAAGCTCCCACACTGGTAAACCCCAGGTTTGACAAATATTTCATTCTCTATGCTTTCGCAGGTCAGGAAAGTATTTCAGGGATTCTCACCCAGCAAAATGAAAATCTAATGGAACAACCAATTGCCTTCTTCAGTCAGTCTCTCAAAGAATATGAGCTCAAGTATTCCTTCATTGAGAAACAGGTATTTGCAGTCATTCGAGCTCTGAAGAATTTTAGGCACATGTTGTCCAAAAACAAAGTTCACTTGATGGTCTCTCATCCTGGCGTCAAGGATTTTTTGTTGAACAAAGAAATGAACGAGAAGCGTGCAGGGTGGATCACGAAAGTAATGGAGTATGACGTACACATTAAAGTCACTAAACTTGTCAGGGGCAAAGGGTTATGCCAACAGTTGGCTATAGACATGGAGACCAAGGATGTAGAAGATGCTACGCTCCTAAACGTCGATGAAAGTGACTGTCAAGTTGATTGGTTAACAAAGATGCAAAATTTCCTCCTCTCAGGGGCATACCTTCAAATATGGATAAATTCCAAAGATGTACTTTTTTCCTTCAGTCTATTCCATATGTCTCTGATCAATAATGTTATTTTTTAAAAGACTTAAACGGTGTTCTTCTGCGATGTATCAAACCAGAGCAAGTAAGTAGAATTTTGGAAGACTTCCACAATGGTTTGTCTGGAGGACATTACTCTACATGAACAAATGCTACCAAAATTATGTGAGTGGTTACTATTGTCCATATTTGTTCAAAGACACCCATCTCTGGGTGAGGAAATGTAAAGAATGTGCCTTGTTTGCAGAAAAAAAAACTGACAGCTCTTCCCCTACACCCCATTCAAGTAGATCAACCTTTCATTCAATGGGGGTTGGATTTTATTAGGATGATCAACCCTCCTTCCAGTGATGGACACAAATGGGTTCTTACTGTGATAGATTATTTCACTCGATGGACAGAGGTGGTGGCTTTAAAGGAAAGTAATGAAAAGGTGGTCCTTGATTTCCTAGAAAATATAATGACAAGGTTCGGAGTTCCATTTACTGTTATCTCTGATAATGCAATGGCCTTCCTTGGTTTAAAGTTGAGTGAGTGGGAGGTTACGAATGGGGTCTATCTCAAGACTTCATCCAATTACTATCCATAGGGAAATGGGTTGGCTGAATCCAGTAACAAGAATCTCATAAGGATCATCAAATGGATGATGGAAGCTAACAAAAGGACCTGACATACACAACTTAAGACTGCCTTATGGGTGGATCGAATCACACCTAAAAAGGCCATTGGAAGTTCACCTTTTATGCTGGTATATGGGAGGGAGGAAAAGCTTCCACTCTCCTTGGAATTACCTTCTTTGGAATTGGCTCATCAACTCGAAGTTATGGAAAATGACTCCTTAACAGTGAGGTTTTCTGAACTCATGGAGTTGGAAGAAGTTTGAGACAAGGCTATGAAAACTTTAAGCCAACATCAGGCTCAAGTTAAGAAATCCTTCGACAAGAAAGCTTCTGATAGGAATTTTCAAGAAGGAAATTTGGTTCTCAAGTGGGACGAAGACAGAGCCAAACTAGGCAGGCATGCCAAGATTGACACTCTCTGGAGTAGACCGTATATTATCTCAAGTTGCAAAGAGGTGAATTCATTTCATCTATTCAGACTCAATGGAGAATAATTTCCCATTCATGTGAATGGGATACATCTCAAAGCTTGCTTTTGAGAATGTGTCACCCTTGTACAATGTTTGTTTTCTTTTCCTCCAAGTGCCTTGCACATTGTTTTGTTTTATTTTCTTTCTTTTTGGTTTTTGGGTGTCCTCTGAGTGCATTTTTCTTCCAAGACTCTTTTTTCCCAATGGTTTGTATAGGGCTACTACTCTGAAATCTTAGCAGGAAAGCATTCCTTAGAGGTCGCCAAAAATGTTACCAATTTAATCTACCTTGAGAAGAAGACTTTAAAATCGATCAGGAATTTTTTTTTGAAAAAATCTTCACATAGAAGATCTCTACATCTTGAAAGTTTCTCCAAGTCCCGAAGTCTGAAAATTTTGGATTTCAGACTTTGGGGATTTTCCCTTTCAAGGTTTAAATGACCTAAATTTGAAACTTGTTTTTCAAGTTCCGAAGTCTGAAATTGAAAGTCCAAAATTTCAGACTTTCAGGTTTCAGAACTCTAAGTCTAATTTTTAGAAATTTCCTTATAGATTGAAGTTGAAACCCCAAAAGTCTGAAATTTCAGACTTTTAGGCTTTCGGGTTTCAGAACTAATGGTCGCGCTTTTTGAAAAAATCCTTTGGACTTCCGAAGTCTGGAAAGTCTGAAATTTTAGACTTTTTTTCAGGTTTCGGAACTCTCCCGATTATTTATGAGTTATTTTCTTTTCAGACTTCTGAAGTCTGAAAGTTTGAAATTTTGAACTTTCAGGCTTTAGGGTTTCGGAACTCTTCCGAGCCATTTCGTGATTTTCATCCCTTAATCTCCCTCCCGAAACCCTGAAACCCCAAAATTCTAAATTTCAGAATTTCAGGCTTTCAGATTTCAGACTTTCAGAGCTCTCTGCGCATTTAATTCCCACCTACCTCCATATGGATTGAATTTTCACCATTAATATCAGGTTTTTTCTATTTAAATCACATTTTTACCCATCATTTTCACCTGACACTTTGCTCTGACAACCAATTTTTTACTGTATTTCATACTTTTCAATGTCATCCTCAAGGTATTTTTTATTTTTGGTCTTTTCTTTTGGTTTAAGATCTTTTTTTGTTTCCTCCTTGTTTATTTTTCTTTGTTCTTCCTCTGCATACCTTGGGAAATGAAAAATCAATTACCTGCCATGATTCCATGATTTGTGTTTCTACAAGCACTCGCATTTGTAGGGATCCTCTCGAAGTTCTCTTATTTTCCCCCTCGGACACCTTTTGTTTTTTAGATTTCAGAGATTCACGTTTTTCAAAGTTCTCTAAGCCTTGAATTGTTCGACGTTTCTCATTTTGGGGATTGTGCTATTCAGATTTTGGAGTTCTCATTTTCATAATTTAAGACTTCTTCATTTCAGAGATCTCCATTTCAGAATTTCAGACCTCTTCATTTTGGAGGTTTGTCATTTCAGGTTTTCAGATTTTTTACTTCAGTTTTCAGAACTTCTCATTTTAGAGGGTTTTCAGAGACTTCTCCATTTTCAGGTTTTCAGACTTTCCAATTCAGAGGTTTTCAGACTTCACTTCGGGTTTCTAATTTTCAGGTTTTCGAGAGGTTGGAGATTTTCATGTTTTTGGACTACTCTTCTTTGGCATTTTCAGAAATTAGAATTTGATGTCCACTTCCACTTCTAAGGGCAAGGAAAAAATGAAATAATTATTCCTCAGGGTTGCCCCTCACTCTTTCTTATCTTCTGACCTGGGAAACATAGGGGACACCGACCTTGGACAAATTGATTTTCCAGACTTCTAGGCAAGGGTGAAGGCCCCAAATAAGAAACCATGGATGCAGGCTATATATGACAATGGGATTGCTCTTGCTGCCAGTTTTCCCACATCCATGCATTGCCCAAATTTTTTTTGGCTGCAACAGCCCACTATGATGAAGAATCTATTTCAGTTAAAGATGTCGATGGAAAAGTTGTGATCCACTTGGACCCAAATTTCTTTGAATATTTTCTTAAACTCCCTGATGTTGAAGACCACACAACCATTTCACCAGAATCAGTGGTGGAACATTGGGACAAGGAAGCAGAGTTGTGCACGAAGGTCATGTTGAAAAACTTATCTGGCCAAGAGTTTTTCCAAATTACCCAAGACCATGCATCGGTCAGATTTTATTCATGAGGTCAGTGACCTTATTGTGCTACTAAGCAGAGTCTCAGGTCTTCCCTCTGTGAAGGAATTTCAGGAGTGGATGTTCTTATATATCGCTACCATAAAAAAGAATAAGGAATTTATCAGATGGGGGGAGCATATCAGTAGCTCCATTTGCTATCAGTTGAGTAGAGTGCATTCTTCAAAATGTTTCTATATGACATCCTTCTTGGTTTATGCTGCAGTTGCCATGGGAGATTTCACTGGATTGAATACCAAGGGTATTCGAAGCACCTCCTCAAATCTATGATTTCTATCCTCAACTCACACTAGAAGAGGGAAGAAAACACTTCCGCAGGATCAATGATGCCTTCTTTGTTGTTATCCTCTACCATTTTGATAAGGAGCTGTATAATTGAATAATTTTAGATGAAGCCTTCAAGGAAGTGCGTGAGTGGGGAGCTATCTATCTTCATTTCCCCACATTTACTTACATTCAAATTCTTGGTTTTGTGGGTGCTCCCAGCAAGCTGCCTAGATGTCCCACTGACAAGTGGGTCTTGTTAGAATTGGTTCAACAATTGCTGGATTACCACAAGATCCAGAATAAAAGGCACAAAGTGGGAATGCAATTCCCTATCTCAATTGGTAGATACACTTGCCCAAATATTTACAAGGCTAAGAATGTAGATGCAGAAATGGCAGAGGTAACCTTGAGAACTTTCCATCCATGGACCAATTTTGACTATTGGGGAAAATTCAACGAGACAGGTCGGTCCAGTTCCCATGTGCCCCAGTTAGAAGATATCTGGATCCATTGTTGGGATGAATTTATCATCTGACAGAGAGATTATGAAGGCTAACTTTGGATGAATTTCAAAAATTTGGAATAGCCGATGTACCAAAAGACATGCAAGATAATGATGAAGTTTTGGATGAATTATATAAAAGTAATAATATTGCCAATCAACCATTGCCATGGATTGATTGGTATGTGGAAGAATGTTGCAACACAAAGGAAAGGGTGGGACCCATTTTGCAAAGAACTCACAGTTGGTTGGTTACCTTGGGAATCTCACCCAAGGGGTTAGAGAAACCTACAAATGTAGGGGCCCCATCAACCATGAGCCAATCAACACCCACAAAGGGGAAAAGGTTGACCCAAAAGACCCATATGGTTCCAAAAAATATTTCATTTGTTGTTGGGAGCTCATCTCTTTCCAAGGCTCCTGTTCCCAAAGTCATGCCTCCAACAGCACCTGTGACAGAAATAGTTGAAGTCAGTGATTCTCCTAGTGTCCCACAAGACCCATCATTTCCCTCTTCTCTTCCATTGTCCCTTCCTATATCAGTTCCTTCCACTTCTACCATCATTTCTTCTTTCCCATCACCTTCCATGGCCCAAGTATTCTCATCCCTTCCAGTTCTCTCAGCTGGAGAAACTATTGGGTCACCCATTTCTACCTCACTTCCCCTAACACTTCCATTTTCCTCCATCTCATCCCCTAACATTATTGTATCAACTCCTATGGCAGTCCTCACATCCACGCCATCCATCACTACCACTACCATTCAAATGCCAACTAATGTTACTAGTACTCTTGTGGTGGCTAATGTTTCAGGTACTGAGTCAACTATGCTATCTTCATCAGCATCAGCCATTCCAGAATGGTTGTTCTGAAAAACTCCAAAGTGAAAGAAGAAAGTGCCTCTGGGAGATGTAATAGATCTGAGAATATTGGAACATACCCCAAAGAGACAGGTTAAGAGGCCAAATATTGTTTCAAATCCTGATGGTGAATGCATCTGGGGAACGAGTTGTGGAGGTTGCCACTCCTATTGAGGGAAAAACTAAAGAAACAATTACAGCTGCAGATTATCATATTTCTAGATTCTCATTGGGAAAAGCCACTCATGAAGGAGAAAAACAAGATGTACACACTGCTCTTGGAAATCTACTGGAAAAATATGATAAGGATAAAGCTTCCAAGGATGAGCTTAAGGCCAAGGTCGAGCAACTCACTGCATTGCTACGGAAAGTAACAAATCCAACTCCATCTACTGAAGTCTCAACTACTACGGCCATGACAGTTTCATCTACTATTGATGATATTTCTTATCATGAGATCAAAAAGATAGGCCAGAAAGGGAGATCAGTAGATGGATGGATGGAATGTATACTGCAGGAGGTTAACCCTTTAATTAAAGAAGTTGTTGAGATATACAATGATTTACAAGTTGGGAAAACTACTATTTGCAAAATGGATGAAGCTTTTCAATAAGATAATAACAATATGAATTTGAATTTGGCAACATGGAGTGATATTAGAGAGGAATATTTGGATCTACTCCTACAGGAGGATGTAATCGATGATGCTACAAAGTTGTTGAATATCAAAAGGCCATGGAATTCTGGTGTCAGGTGCTACAAGATCTAATTAAGAAGTTAGATGATAAATGAGTGGAGATTACAGATGCTTTGAATGACATATCAGAATAATTTGACATTGTTAACTGTAAATTCTTCAATGAAAATATCGACGCTCTTCTAGAGGAGAAAATCAAGCAGAATTTTAAGGATTTGGTGAAACGTGATGATGAAGTTACTAAAACTTTTGGCAGTGAATCTATTGACAGGTTGGTTTTATGCCAAAATTTCACAAGAAGATTGAAGAAAGTTTTGAGTAAACTTAGAAGAGTCCCAGCTAAAATCATGAGGGAGATTGAGACAACAGATGTGGTAAATCACTACGCATGTGGGCCCAGGGATGAGGAAATTCAAGGAATCATTAAATGCTTCATCGAGTATAAACATCGAATGGCTGCATGGGAGGAAACACAACAAAAACCTGTAGATGAGGAAGGAGTTGCAGAACCAGGCCAAAGCTGAGCGGCCATGAAAGGACAGATCCAAGCTCTGGATCGGTCAGAGTTGCAGGGTTGACTGAGTCAAACCCTTGCAACAAATTTGCTATTTTTATGGGAGCATGTTCCCTTGAATTAATGACATTTCTATTATTAGTAAATGTTAGTTAAGGGCCCAGCTGTAATGGCTCAGCCTAAAGAACTTATAAATAGTTAAGTTTATGGAGTCATTGGGGAGATAGATCATTTTTGGTGAAGTTTCTCTTCAAGCTTGGAAGAGTGCTTCAGAGATTTAAAGAACCTTTTAATTATATTCAGAGAGATATCTTTCCTTGAAGAAATTGATTTATTGTGCTAAATGGTTGATTTATATATGCTTTGTGAATGTATGATTCCTTAGTATAGATGGTTGGCTTGCCTTTATTTCAGATCATTTTGTTTCATGTTATGGAAAAGTGATATAACATCTTTTATGTCAGTTGTGGAAAAATTCTTTTCCTTCTGTCATTTAAAGTTATATTATCATTAGCCATCATCAGAAAAATGAATGTTTGATATGTGCATGTGTTTTATCCTCATGGCTAGTTAATTGTGTGTCCAATCCAATTTGGTCTCTCTATTTTGTATGATTCAAGTTTTAACAAAGGAATGCATGCTTCTGGTTTGTGGTATTTTGTGCCCTTTCTAAAGTTGCAATAGGTGAAGGTGACTAACGGTGTCTGCATCTTACTCACATTAACCCTTCCTGTGATTCAACATATCCTTTTATTTGGTGCATCACCATCCCTAGTTTAGTTTCCTTTTGCAGATCTCTTTCCCTAAAACTCAAAAAAAATGTTAGCCTAAGATTAGATAGCCATTTTATTGCATTAGGGGTAGTACAACACTTAGTTTAGGAAAAGGAAGTTGGCCTTCTCCAGAGGTTCACCTCGAACCCAAGTCCCACAGCTTGAGAGGTGATCCCATGTGTCCCAATCACACTCAACAACTTGTGTATTACCTGGCCATTCAGGGGGTGGGCTTAAAGGAACCAAGAGAAAAACACAACACATGCAAGTGACAAAAAGACACAAAACAAGAAATGGGAACAAACCCAGTATGAACAGGAAGAATCCATAGCAAAGTTATATGTGAACTAAGATGTAAACAAATTTCCCACAATTGGTCTTTAAGAGCATTCCAGATACACAGAGCACTAGTTATTCTAACTAACAAAAATAAGAGACTAAGCTAAGAATATACAAGACAATAGTTTATATGTACAAACATTAGACAAGAAAATACAAAAAACAAGCTAGTGAACAATGCACACCAATGTTAAATACTAACAAGTAAGCTACAATATGAAGCAATTTGCAATAAAAATGTCCAAAAACATTCCTAGTGTTTTCCAAAATGAATAGAGATATATAGATGTCAAGTTTCCCCCAAGAAAAAGCATAAGTTGAGTGATGCCCCTAAGAAAAGTGCCATTGTAAAGAGTGGCTTGATTGATTGGAAAAATACAGATGATTGGGAGCAATTAGATGAAGAAAGTGACAAATGAAATTACATAGTCGTGAATATTTGTAGCAAGAATTTTTGAAAAGTTTTGTATTTTTTTATATTTTCTAAACAATTTTATACTATTTTTTGGGATTTTGAATGATTTTATACTTTACTTTTTTGAAGTTTTGTGAGACATTTGTGATTTTTTTTGGTATTTTGGGAAATTTGAACTACACTCAAAAGAAGAGGGAAAGGGAATTCCCAAGTCATAACCAACACACTACGTATGAAGGAAGTGGATGAAATCATAATGGAAGGAAAACAAGATTGGTAGATAATGGGCATGAAAACCTAACAAGGAGAACATGTGACACAAGGCGAGGACAAAATATACAAGAGGGAAACAAGGTGAAATGAAAAAATAGGTGGATGCACTGATATGCCCCCAACACAAGGGTTACTCTTCAGAGACTTAGGAGTAGAACATATTTAGATGAATGGAATTCATAGGCTCCATCAACTCTTTTACATCTTCATTAGACATTTTGTATGCACCAGATCCAAATTAAGCAACTATAACACAAGGACCCAACCAATTAGGCTCAAATTTGCCTTGTTTTTCTTGTGGGTTAGTTGCGTTCTTCTGATTTTCTTTTAGAACTAAGTCACTGATTTCGAACTATCGAGGTTTAATCTTACGATTATAATGATGGCATAGTCAATTCTGATAAACTTATAGATGATATAAGGCATGAATTCATATCTCATCTAGTAGTTTCAGCTCTACAAGGCATGCAACACGGTAATCTTCTTCATGAATGAGACGTTGGAGGGAGAAAAAAACTGAAGGCGGTTCAAATTCAATAAGTAATATGGATTCAGAGCCATATACTAGGGAGAATGAAGTAGCTCCTATAGGAGTATGAAAGGAAGTGTGATATGCCCAGAGGGCAGGATAAAACTATGTATGCTAATTACGTCCATGTTTCTTGACTTTCTTTTTCAGAATGGATTTGATAGTCTTATTTGACGCTTCAGATTCGTCGTTGGGTTATGGATAATAGGGTGTAGCCCATTTTAGGAATATATTATATATTTTTAGCTAGGGCCTTACAATCCTTGTTTTTGAAGGAATCACCATTTTTAATGACAATAGTATTGGGGATGCCAAAACGAATGATAATATGATTGAAAGTGAATTTAGAAATATTGCACCCAGAGACTTAGGTAAGAGGCATAGCCTCAACCCACTTGGTGAAATACTCAGTGGCTGTTATTATGAATGTATGGCCATCAGAAGATGTGGGATTTATTTTTCCAATCAAATCAATTCCCCATTTCAAAAAAGGCTAAGGTGAAGTGATGGGATGGAAGGCTTGGGATGGTGCATGAATGAGATTACCATGTTTTTAGAAATCATGACATTTCTTGATAAAGTTGCATGCATCTTCCTCCATTTTTGGCCAGTAGTATCCAACATACAATATCTTCTTCATAAGGACCATTCCACTAGTATGGGCACCACAAATACCTAAATGTAATTCAGCTAGCATCTTATTATCTTCATCCACCGGGTGTTCCAAAATGTAAACAAGGAAAAATCATAGTAATGAAAGATAAACAAACAATTTTTCAAACCTCCTTGTAATCCTTCAGTGCAAACTCAATAAGGTTGTAGAAAGTTTATTTGTGAACCTTTTAAGTAGATGTAGGTTCTCTTGAATGTTCTCCAAACTTGGGATGCAATTGCTACGAGCAATTGGAAAGCTTCAAAATGTAAATTGAATGAGTTTACTTGCAAACAATTCCAGAGGATTTGGGATAATACAATCCCACATTTTATAGAGGCAAAAGGGGTCAATTTTTTTCTACAAGTGGGTAAATATACATGCTAAAAATAACATTGGAGGAGGTTGCAACAATTCTATGACATTTAGGGGCAATAATGGAATTAATTGCAGAAGTTGCATCCAGAAATATGGTTTTACATGTAATTTAATTGCCTCCACCTTTCTAGGATTCTAGAAGTGTAGTTAAGTAGGATGAGGATGTGGAGTCCAAGTGGCTATTTAATGAGTGGAAGTTGAATATGATGTGCACACACTAACTAATTAATTAATCATTTAATTAATAAATGATAACTAATTTAGCTAAAGGGGTACTAGGGGTACATGAGATTTATTTAATTAATCCAAAGGGTGTAATGTGTATGAATTAATCAATTTAATCAATTAATAAAAAATGGGTGAATAACAAGGTGTATTAGGATAGCTCTAGGAATAGGTGAGTAATTTTGGGGTGTTTACAGTATGTTGGAGTGAGTATCCAGAGAGTGTTATTTTACCTAACACAACACGTAAACTATTTACTATTTCTAAGACTGCTCTATTTTACCAAAACTGACAAGGAAAAGGGAGAAGGAAGGAATAGAAAAAAATTAAAAATATGGTGATACACCACAAAGTTTTAAGGATCTCAGAATTATTGGAATCACACAGATGGACCATGGGAGATATGAACACCATACAAAAACATGTTAAACACAATTAATGACCTAAAAATTGACAAAAACTTGGATGAAGGCATGAAAATTAAAATGTTAAACAAAGGATAATTATGTATCAAAAAATTAAACTCATTTTAAAATAAACTATGAACTAAACACACATTGTAGAAAGGTAAAAATGGATCCTTTATTTCTCCAAGAGGTAGAATAACCATAGATAATCACTCATGAACCTTGATTTCTCACTGAGAATACTAAATTACTCCAAAAACATGAATGAGGAGGGAAAGATAGTTTTTACAATGTATTATAGAGTTGTTATAGAAAGTTTGAGAGAGAGGAAGAAGAAAAAACGCTCAAACATACATGCCTAAGTTGTAAAAAATAGAAATAACATGTGCACCCTATTGTTTTGTACCAAAAATATCTCCTGTGAGTGAAAGGTGCATGTCCTCCTTTATTTCCTTTTTTATTTTATAAATATATCCTTTATAGTTTGATTTTGTCTAAATCTGTGCTTAAAACAAAAATTTGTGTTCCAAAAAATTAAAAAATAGCTTTTTCCTCATCCTTTCATGCTTTGTTCTATTTTTAGAACTTTCAGATGACAAGAAAAACCACCCTTGCATGTTTTCATCTATTTTTAGCTTGTCATGTGTCACTTTTGAAACACTATGCTAAAATAATATTCCATTTTTAACAAAATAAAGCATTTTTATGGTCGTGTAAAGAAAAACTTCTTTCCTTTTGATTCCCTTGTTGATCAAAGAATACTTGTCAAAGATCACATAAGGAGTCTGTGTGGGATAGAAGGATAGGATCAAGAGCGCGGAGGGAAAGGAAGGACACACACACGAAAGGCACGTTTAGCTTTTAGGACGTAGCCGATTTTGAGCATGAAGAACTATTTTTAGAAGATGGCGTATGGAACACACCAACGATGCAGAGACGTGCACGCCATGTATTGTCTATCTTTAGAGGATTGGATCGAATCATTTTGCATGGAGACAAGCTAAGAATAGGATTGACACTTCAATTAAATTGCAAGAGGTCTATAGATATCACACTTGCATGTGTGGCTATGCCTGTAAATGGTGTGTGGCTATCAATAACACGCGGCCTATTTCTTGAATAGATAAGTGGTGAAGGGAAAGTCCCCACCCTATATATATGATGTTAGGTACATAGTAAAGAGATGTAAGAGTATGAGTGTGTGTGAAAGTGTGATGGATGTATGGAGGTATAGAGATATATGCATATGACTAAATTACTGTAACAAATCCATGTGCGCTTTGGTATAGATTGACAATACTGTAAGAAGCTTCTGTAATAGATGGAAGATATTGGCTGATCCTAAGTGTCGCCCTGTGTGTAATTGAGTAGTGCATGTTATTGATTCAATCATGATTACTGTTTAAACTTGTTATTTGATAGATATGAGGGTAGCATGCATTATAGAATGATGGATTAGCTATGGATCTATATGTTTCTTCCTTCATCAGGCTAACATCCTTCTAAAACAACCCTAAAGAGGGCCCTGGTACCTTTGCACACTTCAGGTGAGCGCTTAGTTAAGGTTGAGTGATGTGCTAACATGACTAGGGTGTTATCTGGTAAATTATATGTTGTATCATTCCTTTTGTTGTGTAGCTTTACACACGTGTTTTTTTCTATCTTTGTGTCATTTTATTTTTCACCTTTTCCATGGGCTTCTAAGCCTTTATCTCATGACCTTTGTCTACATGCATCACAGGGACTTTCGTGCCGGTTTGGTTCCTTGATTTCATGAGTTTTTTGCATGGACGTTTGTGTGGATTTTATCCCTTTAATGTGTGGAATATTTCCCAGGTTTATCTTTCTTCAATGCGTGGAAATTTTTTTCACTCATCATTTGACACCTATTCATACATAGTCTATCTATTTGATGTGTAAATTCTTGTGTGGATTTATCCTTCTTCATTGTTTGTCACACAATTTTTTTTCTTTCATTAACATGTGGTGTTATCTTTCTTTGCCTCATATATTTCTTGTTTACTTTGTTGAAGTGAATGGTCCTACGCATGGGTATTATTCTTTGTTGTGCAGAATTTCATACGAATTCCTTTTATCCCATGGAATTTATTAACAACTTTCTTGTCTTTCGTTTTACACACGAAATTTTACATAGACTCTTTCATTTTTTACATGGCATTCATTCTTTGATTTGAAATGTAGAATCTTGTGTGAATCTATCTATCTTCATTGTTTATCATGTGGCTCTATCTACTTTTGTAGACTGTTCCTTGTCTACACGTGGAGTCATATGCAGGTTTTTCTTTCTCTTTATTGCATGGACTTTCATGTGGATCTTAATTTTTCTCCATTGAAGCGCACCAAACATTGTTTCTCTATAATTTTTTTTCCTCTAATCGATAATTTCTTAAGTACACAACCTGAATAAGTGATTTGAATAAGCATGGGAGATTATTTAGATAACAATTTGGTAACTTCTAGGAATATCTTCCTGCTAGATGTAAAACTCTAATAGCCTTAAATCATCTATTGGGCATGGAGTCATGTACTAACCACTATAACCTTTTGGACTTGTATGAGTACTAAAAATACCTTGCGGAAATAAAAGCCATTGTGTTAGAAGCACTTACTAGAGGAAACTAAAACAACAATGTGCATGGAAAACCTAGAGGAAATTAAAAACAATAACCTACTATGTACAAGGGTAAAACATGACCTCAATAGAAAATTTTAAGGTAAATCCCATTAACTAGGACAAGAAGCTCATCACCATTTAGCTTGGAGAGCTAAAAGTCATTGTGTTGTTTAAAACTTGTAATCAAATATCACCCGCTCCAGACAAAATTAAATTTTGTGTGTCTTCTAAGCTTAGTTATCTCTTTATCCCACTTGAGAAAAATGTATCCTTCTCTTAATGTTCTTGAAACTGATTTCTCATCAAAATACCTATTTACTTTTTCTTAATGAAGTTCCATTATTATCATTGTATTGTTTATGATTTCGTCCAACTCCATTAACTCTATAAATCTGATTTCCATAGTATCTTATTCTATTATATATATATGTTTAATGAGGTTTAAATATGGTAACTCATTGGAAATAGGAAACCATTCTTCTCTACCATAAAAAAACATAAAAGGATAATTTCCAATTGATATTTTAGGAGTAATCCTATTAGCCCATAGGGAGGATTTCAACTTTGTGTGCCACGATCTCTGATTTTTTTCCATAATTCTTTTTACGATTCTAAAAAGATTCTTGTTGGTTGATTCAACCAATCTATTCCCTTAAGGGTAATAATTGGATGATTTTGAGAGATTAATTCCAAGCTTGACCTCCCATGTTATGATCTTGGTACTAAAGATAGCTAATGCATTGTTTGAGATGATTGTTATGAGAATGCCAAATCTTGTGAATTTCATAAAAATCTAAAAATTAAGTCTCGTTTGCCTCTTTCAAATCCACTACTTATTTCCATATTGTGAAGTAATCTTTAGCTATGAGAATCCATTTATGACCTACACCATAAGATGGATTAATCATGCCAATAAAATTTAATCCCCATTGCATGAAATGATGATTTACCTGAATGGGTTGAAGATGAAGAGTTTCTAACATTTTTTTCTCTGTAAAAATGGCATACTTTTCAAACTTCCTTACCCGTGTATGAGCATATTTGAATAAGTTTGGCCAGTAATTAAATTTTGCGTGTCTTCTCTTTATCCTACTTGAGCAAAATGTATCCTTCTCTGAATTTTCTTGCAACTGATTTCTTATCAAAATACCTATTTACTTGTTCTTATTGAAGTTTCATTATTGTCATTGTATTTTTTATGATTTAGTCCAACTCCATTAACTCTATAAATCTGGTTTCCATAGTATCTTCTTCCATCATATATATATATATATGTTTAATGAGGTATAAATATGGTAACTCATTGGAAATAGGAAACCATGCTTCTCTACCATAGAAAAACATAAAAGGATAATTTCAAATTGATCTTTTAGGAGTAATACTATAAGCCCATATGGATGATTTCAAATTTGTGTGCCATGATCTATGATTCTCTACCCTAGTTATTGTGATGATTATAAGAATATTCTTGTTGGTTGACTCAACCAATCTATTCCCTTAAGGGTAATAATTGGATGATTTTTAGAGATGAATTTCATAAAAATATAAAAAATGAAGTCTCGTTTTTCTCTTACAAAGCCACTTCTTATTTCCATATTGTGAAGTAATCTTTAGCTATGAGAACCCATTTATGACCTACACCATAAGATGGATTAATCATGCCAATAAAATTTAATCCCCATTGCATGAAATGATGATTTACCTAAATGGGTTGAAGATGAAGAGTTGCTTACATTTTTTTCTCTGCAAAAATGGCACACTTTTCAAACTTTCTTACCCATGTATGAGCATATTTGAATAAGTTTGGCTAGTAATAACAAGCTCTCATAACCTTTAAGGCTATAAATATTGGTGTAAAATGGTCATCAGATGCACCCTCATGGAATTCTTCCAAAACATACGCAATCTGATCTGAATCAATGCATCTTAAAAGAACTCCATTCACATCTTTTCTAAACAACACGTTATCAATAAGAACATAAGGAATGAAATGTAATATGAAATGCCCCATTTTTTCTTTGTCTAAAATTTGTGGGAATTTACCAGTATGAAGAAAATTGATCATATATTGGGTCCAACTTTGAGGCAATGTAGGAGTAGTTGTGTTCAGATTATCTTGAAGCACTAAAATATGATTTTTATCATCATGCAAATTTCAAGCTATTTGTTCACAAAATACTCTTCCTCTAACTAGCTTATTGAATTTTATATCAATATTATATTCCATCACTTTTGTAATCCAACCTCCTATTTTATCATTTAAATCCTTTCTTAAAAGGAACTCTTTAACAATTAGATGGGAAACCTTTAAATGAATTTTGTTGTTAGAAAGCAGATGTCTGAATTCTTAAGGCTTCTAATGACTAAAAGAACTCATTTCTAAAAAAAATAATTCTTCATCTCATAATATTGTAACCCTTAACTAAAAAAATTAACTGGTTGCTCTAATTTATCCCCATTATGTTGTACTAACATAGATGAGATTGTATCAATTGCTCCAAAATCAAATAAAATCAATCTTTAGTGGAATCTAGATTGAAAAGTGTTGGAGCTTGTGATATAACTTGTTTAATTTCTTTGAATGTATTCATTCCCTCTGATTTCCAAATGAAAACCATGTTCATTTAGATCATTTTGGTTAGGGGTTGTACAAGATTTGCAAAACCTGGAATGAATCTTTTGATAAATTTATTTTACCCAGAAAACTTTGCAATGAATTTTTATGATTTAGTAAAGACTATTGGAAGCACAAAAAATGAGAGGGTGGGTGAATAAGTGTCCTTAAAACTTTTACTTTAAGTATTTTAACTTGCATAAATCATCAAAGAAACCATTCAACATACATTAGCCATTGTGAGCTTATTATGCATGAAATAACCATATGCAATTAAACAAAGAAAGATAAAACATAACATATATGTGGAAAACCCTCAAGGGGAAGAAAACCCATTGATATTAGCATTAATAAACAAAAATCAAGTTTTAGTCAGCACCAACTTCACAAAGAGCACTAAACCCCAATTACCAAGCACCCACTTGTAAGGAAGCATCAACTCACTAGATTTTAGCAAGCACCAAATTGTAAGGAAGAACCAACTCCCTAAGTGACTCAACACAAAATCATCCACCTATGAATTTTTTCCCCTTTCCTTTGTTTCTTATCAACTAATGATGACACTCTCTCAGCCTTCTTCTCTTACTCACTCCTCAAACTGTCATAGTAGGGTCACTCGCTCATCATTCTTCTTCACCTTCACGTAGGCATAGATAAACTAACTTTCACAAGCTGAACATCTTAAGATAATCAATATACACACATTACTCATGGTCTATAAGACCTTTTACACCTCTCTAAGTAGTTTTAGCTATCTCATTCTCTTATTCACACACTAGGTCTAAAACTACCTTTATATATATACATACATGACTATACAACTTAACTAACTAGGTTTGTCATACATCAATTAGGTTGGCCATGCCCACGGGGGGTTCACTTAGTAAAAGTATGGTATAACACATGCATTTAAAGGGTATTAAATAATACCCTTAATTATTTTTACCTCTAGTTATTCAATTGATAATACCCCCTAATTTTTCCATGTACCTTACTTACCCATTTTTCCACGATAATTTTATTTACCCCTTTTTATTTCTACCCTAATATATTAAACAGAAAATATATCATATTTCTCACTCAATTTTTTTTAATATGCATTTTCTCTTGAAATATAGTTTGAATCCATTCGAGACCTATTACAAATTACCTTATAAATGTAAATATTTAATCATTTATTAATAGTTCTTCAAATAATTAAGATGATGAAATAATATCACTTGTGTTGAAAAGCATACTCAATCCTAGTTTTATACCATCTTATTATTTCTTGGTTAAGAATATCTTAATTGATATTTATTTATTTAAAAACATATTATAATTTAACTTTATGACCACACTCATTAAATTGCAATGTTAAGGTATTTAGTTCTAAAAACTAGGGTCCAATTTTTTTAGTTTTATATTAAAATTAAAACTCGCTTTCCTTTGACCTGCTTATCTAACCAACCCCCAATACCCGATTCATAATATGAATAAATTAAACCCTTTCACCCCCTCATGTCTACCGATATATTGAATTTACTTTTATTAATTTTAATTACCTCAATATGAACCCATGTGCTAGGGTATTACCTAGCTAATGAACCCCCTGTGGTCATGCCAAGACCTTAAAACATCTAAAATTTTTGTTAAAATTACACAATAACTTTCTTTAGGTCCAAAATGACTCAACTAAGTCTTTTAAATAATTAGGACTCATGAAGACCTACTTGAACTAGGTCTACTTGCATGACGTTACATCATGACACTTCTTGATCAACGTCATGCAAATGTGCAACAAGAAAATTCTCAATTTTCAAGCATGACAACCATACCCTATTTGAAAATTTTACTCAAAGGTCATTCCAATCTCTTCTTCCTATCAACTTAATCCCCGAGTCAGTGTTTCTATAGGTGATTTAGGGATACCCAGTTATTCCAAGTGTTTTCAAGGCAATATCCATCAAGACATGCCTTTTAGCAAGCTTGGAAAAGGCCATGTTCAGATCTTCTTGAAGCTGGTGCACACCCAATGGAGCGGAACGAAAGGAATAACCCCGTCAAGAATGTGTAATGGAAATCCAAGAACATTGTTCAATCATTTTTGGAATTTTTGGGAAGGTTTCACAAGTTTTGGAGCAAGTTCAGCAAAAGTAGGTCTTGGAGGCCTAGGCAGTGCACAGTGCCAAAAAAATACCCTTGAGCTTCGGGAAGTGCAATTCTGGGAGCTCCAGAAAGGAGTTAAGAGTCAAAAAAATATGTCATCGGAAAGGTAATTCAAATATCTACAAAATGGTGGAATCATATTCTTCACAACACCTTGGCCCATCTATGTGCCCATCTATTTTTTCTCTTTCACAACCTTGGAGACAGAACAAAAATCCTAAATTTCAAGGGCTAAATGGTGGAATCAAGGTCTAAAAGTCCCACCATTGGATTCAAAAGGCCATTTTAAGTCAATATCATATAAAATTTCATCAAAAAACTCCTCTTGGAACTCAAGTTATGGTCCCGATAAGTCGCTCTCCAAGGCACAAGTTCCAACAGTTAGCCATTTTTTGGGTTGGAAATCCAACCAATGGGAGAGTGGCACACTTTTTTGCACCAAGTGCACCAAATATTTGGTGCAAGAGGTGCAATAAAATTCACCCCTAACCTATTTTGGCCCCTCGACCCTCCACATGACCCATAGTTCAACTCCTTCTTGAAAGATAAGCCCCCCAAGCTTCATTTCCCAGCCCCCGCTTCGTGCAATCACACTCCACCATTTTTCAAGCCAGGGTGAGGGCGAATTTTTATGTCCCATGTGCACCAAAAATTTGGTGCAACTGGTGGAAAAAACTCCCCATCCCTCCCATTTAGTCTCTTGGTCACCCATATGCCCTCGACAGTTGCTTAAGGTGCTTTTTCTAAGCCCCCCACTCAACCCAACAACAAATCATTCTCCGCCATGTGGCCCAATGAGGATAGGGAAATTTTTTTGCACCAAGTTCACCAATAAATTGGTGTAAGTGGTGCAAAAAAGTACGACCCATTCCGAAATTCAAAAACATGTAAAAACTCTAACTGTTGTGTTGTTTCTAGCTTCTTCCTTCACGCACGCACAAGTTTCCTCCAACTGTCAGAATTTCCTTCAATCCTCAATTTCTGATGCTGCCACACATTCTACAAAACCTCCACCATGTTTTCATCATCCTTTATCATTTATATGGTGAAGAAACATATTATTTTCAAGCAAAACTCAAGAGTATGAGCTGCTAGAAACCCCAGGGCTCAAAAACGAGAAATTGCTCATATCTCCCAAACCGCGCATCAGATCCCCATGAAATTTTCAGAAAAATGTTCCTCACCTAAACACATTGAATCTTCAAAAAACTAAAACTTTAAAGGTGTCCCTGATTTTTAATGACAGTAATCTGAAATTTTTTCCCTAAGTTGATTCTTCTTCATTTTTCGTCAATCCGGGAAGCAGTTTGACTTGAAAATTCGAATAGAATGACTGAAGAGCAAAAACCCAGAAAGAATCTAAATTTTTTTCATCAATCCAACACTCCGAAGTTCAAATTATAAAAATAACAAGATTTGCCACTGGTTTGCACTTGCCATTTTGAGTAAGTTTCTAAAAACGGCGAACTCCTCCAAAAGAACAGAACAATGAAAATTTACGCAAACTAAAACTAGGGCACAAGGGTCGAAAAGCCAAAAAAGCAAAAATCAAAAATCAAATTTCCAAAAATGGAAAGTAATTAAAATCGTCCCCAAGACATCTTTGGAAAACCCATAAGGTGAAGGAAACACTTCTAAGTGTAAGCAATAACCAAAAAATGACACTACCTAAAATAACAGCTCCTGGGACCAACTTTCTAAAAATAACAGTTTTGGCTCCAGTTGCAGAAAGTTGCTATCATCTCCGTAGTAACTTATGTTTCTGATTTTTTCATCCTCGTGGGATTGCAAGATGATTCTAAGGCTCAAACAGAGCATTGATAACTTCATATTGGTCTTGGAAGCATCATCCTGAATTCAAGTGTGCTCAGAAGTAATGCAAGGCATCACAAGGTACAGCAGGTGGATCCATCTTCATCACTCAGAGATTTGTTGATTCGAAATAAGTTGGTCATAGAGAGCTCAATGAATTGAATGGGTTCATCAATCAATTATCAAAAGGGGTCATCGTGAATAGTGTCTATGTCTATCCCAAGCTCACATTGGGAAGTCCTGAAATAGTTTTTCTCAACACTCATTTCGTGACCCGAGGTGTCTGTGCATCATGTACCAGGGAGGAATTATGATCATCATTGGTGAGATAAAGTGTTCAAATTTCACTTCATCAAAGTTCTTCCTTGATGAGTACAACAATGTGGCTATGTAGCAGAAGATCATCAAATGGTTTCAATCCTCAATCTTCTTTAGAGTGGACCTCAGTGAGGAATGCTTGCAGTCATCAAGGTGATCATCCAACAGTGTTTCTAAAAAATCAGTTCGAGGTGTTTGTGCATCATCTGGAGGAGGTTTCTCATGGTATAAATAGGTCAGAGATCCAGATTTCAGCACACTGGGATCATTTCTTTAGATCATTAGGCAACAACAAAGGCGACATGTTCATCATACACTGCGTTCCTTTCCCTATTTCCTCTTTCTCCCTCTTCTTTCTCTCTCCTTTATAATTCTTCATTGGGTGTAATCATTATGTTCTATCCTATTCACTTAAGTGACATATTTTGTAATTGTAAAAGTATTTTCTCAAAATTATAAGAGAAATACTTAATTTGTCTTTTCTAGAGGCAAATGAAAGGTCACAAGTGGAATAGGAATATGAAGAGTTATATGAGGGAGGTGAGAGGTCAATCCATATTGCTATAAATTGGGATGGCTTCTCCATTCCAAAGGATTCTAAAAATTACATTAAAAAATTGCATGCTGAAAATTTTGTACTCTGTAGCAATAGTGGATTGTAATATGTTGTTGGACTTTGTGTCATTGATATACATGAAATAAAGCTACACTTCTTCTGCATGTTTTCTTCTTTTCCCTTGCTTTGTAAAAATTGTTTAAATGTCAATCAAGGAATAGAGTTTTTGTTTTCCAAGATGTATGAATGTGTGCATATTTGTATGCATGGTTTCCTCTCATCATAGCGTAATAAGCATGGTTGTTACATGCATCTCATGGTTCTTCAATTTCCCTCTTTTATACACTTTGTAAGCATAGTGATGCAAGAGATTTGTATCTTTGGTAAGTGAATATGAAGACTTTGTGTTTTGATTCATCGATCCCGCTAGCTTCATTGTGTTTCCTCTATATTGAATGATGAACTACTCCAGTTACTGGGTGTGAGACTTTGATTTCTTACTCACATCAGTAATCTCCCTTTCATAATTTCTCTCCTTTCCCCTCATCAATGTAATTTCCTCCCTTGTACCCCTGTACAAGCACCTTGCCACAGGTTTAGTGGAGTGTCCCTGTGTGATCCCCAACCAATTTGGCCACCCACATCATTTATATAGGATTAGGATTAGTTTAATTTCAATAATGGGAGTTGTACCATTCAATGTAGAGGGGCGTAGCCCCGTGAACGTTGGTGGAGACACCTAATTTAATTTTTGAAAAAATGTAGATTAGGTAAAAAATAATTGATTTAATGGTATTCTTAGACTTGTAAGTGATTTTTGGTGTTAACGATTGTTCATTAATGGAATCTAGACCTCAATTCTAAAAATAATGCTAGAGATGATCTTTCAAGGTTCACTCTTATATTTCTCCTAAGGATGGCTTAAGAGTTCCCATGACATAGGTTGCTACAGATGACAATGAGAAATAATAGTGAACCTTTGAAGTTGATATTCTCCATTTTTATGAGTCGGAATAGAGACCAAAAACTGTAATATCTTAGTTGAATCTTCCAAAGGTTTGACCTGAAACTTACTCCTCGTCAAACTCCACCAACATTCCTAAAATTATATCCATGCTGAGACAATAAAGTGGGAATACCATACACTTGGAAAAGTGATTATCATTCACTCACTTCCAAATAGGAAGTTTTTCATAAGTAGTCTAGGTGTATACCACTGATACCCAAATTTCATGCATTTTCCTTTAAGTTAAGAGGTTGGGTAATTAGGATGAACACATGGGTTTATGATGGTGTTACACCTTGAAAATGCTAGGGACATGTATAGTTTCCTTCAGAAATTGGTCCTCATGGACCTCATTATGGGGGGTCTTCACTTGCATTACTAGCATCTTAGTGGAGTCATAATTCAACTGGCATTAGTGCATACCTAGGTTCACTAGCATTTTAAATGAATGTTTCCCAAGCTCAAACAATGATGTACATCATATCAGGACCTATGTGTAACTCACTCTCACCAAGCTACCATGCTTATACCTTCTCACAAGGTGAACATCTTCATAAGAACCATTACTAGATATGTATACTGTGTGATCTCAAGGGAACTTGAACAAAACTTGACATAAGGGACATTTGCCAAATAAACCAATAGTTGAAGATGCATTTCAACATTATTGATCATTGCATAAAAGAACACTTAGCAAGTGTCCAACTTTTTCATGTTATTATACCATTACTTAAGTAAGTTACATTTTAGGAACCACTCTCAAATATTCACACTTGTCCTTTTTCTTTGATATTCTCCCCCTTTGGGATTTACTCCCTCCATTATAATCCAACTAAAGAATAAAGGAGACTGAAGAGTTCTTATAGATTACAATGTCAGTTCCTTTTCAAACACATATTTAGCTTATGAAGCATAGTATATTAAAACTATGACATCAACCATTTTGCTTACCATCAAATGTCACTGACAGTCAATGAACATGTTGAACACTAATATTATAGTTTGACAATCCGAAAGAAAAAATTAGGCTCATATCAGTTGTAGAAAATTTTTATGTGCAACCATGATTAATAATTTGTCTTAACACTATCACAATATCAGGGCTACCAAGCACTTCCCCTAAGTACATTCTTGGTCCTCATTGAATAAATTCACATAGGAGGCTTGTAACTTTTACTCTACAATCAATACTGACAACATAAATCTCTCAACAAATAGGATAAGGTAACTTAAATATACGTGACATCTTCCTTTTATCATGAGCTTCACTCCCACAATGAAATGTCGACTCACCAATACTTGGATAAATAACTGAATTAGCCTTATGCCAGTTCAACTACAAACTTGGAAGCATTAACCAGAACATGACATAAATTCCCCCTATCTTCATAAATAACCTTCCAGCAACATAAAGCCCTAGCATGACGATGATATTCTAGCATCTTACAAGCATTACTAGAACAACATTGTCCCCCTTACTTCTAAGTGGGGAAGAACTGTAGATCAAATAAACATGATTATACCTGCAACTTCCTTATTCTCAAGTTACCTTTTTGATATCAAACACTAGAATTTATCATACTTGGAATCCATAAATCAACTCGTTCTAAACATAAACTAAACTTGGAAGCATGGTCAAACATGACTGCTCCCCCTTCACCATCCATAGCTTTCTTCACCATATGAACTCATGATGCACTAAAGATCACTCATGTCTTGTAGGTTACCATCTTCTGATGGTGACACTAGATCAAGCTCAACCCACATATTCCATTGATACAAATAGACAAACCTCAATGTATCAACTGCTACCAATTATTAGAAACAATGAATAAATTTTCTTACCTTTCATAGTGTACCAACAAAACTTCCATCATTAACAAAGGAACATTCTTCAACTTGTCTTCATGACTCTTCATATCTTCTTGGAACTTCTTACCTTCTTATGGAGCTTTTTAGTAAAGACTAGGCTATTTAGCTTCCCCATAATTTTTGCTTCCCATTAGAATTACTGCTATACTCACATACTTTATTGAACCTTACCATTTTCCCTTGATGTACAACTGACATATAACACTCTTCAAAATATTACATGTGACTCCTTCCATTTTATTTATAGCATGGGTTCATCACATGTATGCTCAGACCTATGCATAAAATAACTGAGTTATAATCACACCAAGAAATACAAGAAAACTTGCAAACCTTGATTCTTTAACTATCAGATCAAATAAAGATCACTCCTATGTCCATACTTGATTCCTCTTGAGCCACACTGAGAAGGATAAATCAATGTCTAATTTAAAATTTTACGTAGCACTTTATCATGATATATTCCTATGGAGATAAATCCTCTTACTAGGTCAGCATTCACATGCAATCTAACCACAGCTTTCTTCAATCAAATGACATGCAAGATGTAGACTACACCATATGCCTTGCATATAAAACACTCTACCCCTCATGTTATCGGACCTACGTGCTCATATGAACAGTTAGTGTAATCATCTCCCTTAGTTTAATCAAATTCCGTCTTTAACATTTAATTGAACATACCTCATTCATAATTAATTAATGATCCCATCACCTTTAAGGTTCGATCTAATCAACATGTGTATGTGTAATGAAATGTACTGTATATAATGTGTGTGTGTTGTGTGAGTGTATGAAATAGTGTGTACAAATGTTAACCTGCCTTTTATGATTGTTCAAATCTTCTGATCATAACCTCAATTAATAACTAGCTATGGATCCATTCAAGGGTCTTCATATCAACATAACAATATAGGCTAAATGGCTCAATAAATATATATTGGTCTTACAAACCAATCACCTACTCTATACTATTTCATAGAGTTGTATTAGGCCAGGCAAAACACAATCCTAAGCATGAAAAATGCACACCAATGATTTCATCTATTTCTACCTATCTATTAATTATTCACACATGTTCTTTATGCTCATCATCCTTATAACAGTAACTCCATGAATGTTAATTTGTCGGTTTGATCAAGTCATCTTAACACATACATTGTAACACAACATTGAATAATCGTCCTTAGACTTCCTCTCACAGAAAACCTTCAAATCTTCATACCCATGATATCATCCCTGCACAACACATCTTCATGGTTCTTATACTTTAGTGATGAATGTCTCTTTGAATCCTAATAGAGACACCCTAAATCTCATAGAGCTCTAGAACTCTAAGAATTTAGGAGACTCCTAGATCTCCATCACCTTGCAATCATGAGGCTGATAGTATTTCTTTAGGATCCTCTTAGTATTGATTGGCATTGCATGGATTTTTGTCAACATCATCTTCCTTATCCTCTATCTGAGTAAGATAACATGGACACTATTGGGTGAATGCTTGAACATTGAGGTAACTCTAGTTCTCTTCCATAGAAACACTTCTAATTTTTTGTAGAACTGATAAGGACCATAATATTAAGGAGCAATTTTGTTGTCATTTTTCTGTTGCTTCAGGGACATATGTTTATAAGGTTGTAAAACGTATAAAAACCTAGTCACCAATTTAAAAATGTCTTTCACTACAGTGGTTATCTACTTTTTGTTTCATCATGTTTTGTGTCAATGCCAAATTATCCTTCAAACTAGCCAAAACATGTTGTTGATGTTGAATGTGTTCCTCAACATCTATGACCTTAGTTTGCACCCTCAAGGAAGAAGTGATAGATGGTGGATGGTAACCATATAATGCTAAAAATGGGATCATTTGAGAAGTATTAGGTGTGTGTTGAGTCCATATGGAGGTTCATGTGTTGTAAATTGTCAATTTGGACTAATTTTATGTAATAAAGAGGTTTCCCTCCACAACCTCATATTTAAAATTTCAAATTGTTAGTTTGATGTTCTTAGGCCTAGAGGTTAGAAAAGTGTGTTATATAATGTTAGTAGGGTCTAGAGACCTAATTTCTATCCTAACATGATCTCATTAACCTACCTAAGTCCTAACTCAACATGAGTGGTTATTTCATGGGTTAGAGAAAGAGTTAGAACCCTAACTAACTCATATTTATTATGAGTGCCAGAGATGTATTTGAATGTAAGTGTGGATATGATGGATTAGAAGGTGGAGAAAGGAGAAATCTCTATTTTGATCCTTAAAGAATCTTGGAATTAATGCATTTTTAATGGAAAATCTTCTTGAAAAAGCTTTACTGTGTTGCAACAAAACTATTGTATTATGACTGTTATATGATCCAGTGATTGAATTATAATGCATGAATATTTTTTAAAAATTTGTCGAATTGGTATGTTCAGGGGAAGGATGCATGGAAAACCTAATAAATATATGTATCTAGGAAGTTTAAATGGAAAATTATGTGAGGAAGGCTACACTACATAGTGGTAATTCACTCAAATTTGTTTGAAACAATATTTCAAGACTAGTAAGTTCATTAATTTCTTGACATTGTATACTTATCTTGGAACATGTTTAAGGATTCTGAGAGTTCCTAATCATTGGAAGATGGAGGGTTTGGAATTAGTAACCCTGAGTTTTTTTGAAACTGTGAGAGTGCCGATCTGTGCAAGGGTTATATTTGTTCAAAGATCAAGACTGTGTTTAAAAGATAGTTCTTTGTGTCACAAGTTTATTCATGTATGAGTTTGAAAATTGTTCCCCATTAACAAGGAATATTTGAGAATGCTGCAACGGAATAAGAGGATTTTAAATATATTTTAGAGGGCATTTCAGTACATTGTAGAATATCCAACTCAAGAAAAGCAAAATTTCTATAATTCCGAGATGTAAGCTTGGAGATCTCAGTGTTGAACAGGTTTTGATCACATGGGATTTGTGGAAACAATAATTAGTTCTTATTGTCTAAGTTTCTTGAACCGGACTAAGAGTTTTGATTCAAGAATAATTAAGACTTTGAAGATTATTTTTTTGAAACCTATAAAATTTACAAATATTAGAGTGACATGGATCATGCAGTCAAATTCAGGAGGATAGAAAAGACAAGCTTCTTGAAAAAATATGGAGTTTATGATAGTTTGAGGGATGAATTTTAGGTTTTATAATTGTTTGAAATTTATCTAATAATGTGTTTTATGGATCCTTTAAGGATGAATTTTACAGTCATTAATGGATAAGATTTGGAGAAATCATTAGAATAACCTGGAATGGATAGTCGCATTCAGTCTCATCAAAAAACAGTGATTAACTTCACAAAAAAATAGCTTAAGTTAAGTGATAGAATGAGTAATAAATGAACCTTTTAAGATGGTGAAAAATGGAGTGTATTAATGTTTTATAGGTGTTTATTTCTCCTATGAAGGTTCACTATAACTAAAATTAAACTTCATTACAGTTAAATTTACAGTTGCTTCCTTCAAAGTTTGCTGAGAACTAGTAAGGATAAAGTTTAAATCAACTTTAGACCATGTAAAAAATTTATAAATTTGTGATAATAATTTGGATGGTTTTAAGATTATAAGTGGTTAAAATTTCAAATGTTGGACAGTTATAGGGTCAAAATGCAGAAGTGATTCAAGTCAGTCCAAAAGAAACCGAGATTCAAAGGTTCATAGAGTCAGGAGAAACCATGGGAACTTTTCCATACAAATGGGATTTTAGGGCTGAAAGTTTAAATAATCATATAATAATTTTCATGTATATTAAAAAAGTTGAAGTGATTACTCCCAAACTGACAGGAATTCATGATTTACAGGGTTAGATAACACAAGGAGGCAGCTTCTTAAGAAGGGTGAATTTGCAAAGGAGGTAGTGAATACTTGGAGATTTGTAGTAAGATCAGGAATTTATGGGGATATTAAAGGAATTAATTGAGGGAAAATTACCATCTTTATTTTTGGAAAGGAGTCATAGACAAAACCTAAAATAGTGAAGGGTTGAACTATAAGGGTCTAAACCCCTAGAAGTACTAAAAGTAAGAAGGGAGTAAGTATGTGGAATAATGAAGGCTTGAAAATTTTATATTGTACAGGTTAAATTAAATGAGGGAAGAAGTTATGAGTGATTAAAAAAGGTGGGATGCATGATTGGAACCCAAGTATTTGGTTGAAACCCTTGGCTATAAATTGACAGACCTAAAGAGAATGAGAAAAGATGAAAATTGAAACTTGTTCAAGCATTCTTACATGATTGGTTAGAATTATTAGAACATGTGTAAATGATTTAGGCCTGGAAATAAATGTATATAGAAAATTTGATGAAAAATACTTATTTTGAGCTTTGAGGAAAAGTTAAAATTTTAATGGATTTTGAATGAATGATTGTTTTAATTTGTTATGGTTGTTGTATGTGAAGGTGACTACATAATTTTGGTATATAGATTGGAGAATAATATGGAAGAAATAGGAATTTTTTTAAATAATATTAGAAAGGGAAAATAGAAGAAGAGAAAGGAAGAAAATGACAGAGATGGAAAGAAAGTATGATTTTTGGTTTGAACAGAAACTCAAGGAACTGAACGAGGATGTGAATAATTTAGTAGAGTTAGTAGAATCTAAAATAATGGAGGAATAAGGTATTATGCTTTTCTTTGAGATAATGGTATTAAGTTTCCTCTAAAGCTACTTGTGGAGGACAAACAAAAAAAGAGGCTAAGTGAAATATGACCAATAAGATAAGAAAGAGAGTTGCATAAGATGGAAAAGAGGATGAGAAAGCAAGAGAAATAAGTAGCTAGATAATTGTATTAAAAGTTTGGATGAAGAATAAATAATCAAAAGCTTTGTATATTGTCTTGAAGAAGAACAAGAAAATGAAAAAGAGGATTGTCATGTTGAAGAAGGAAAAGAGCTCAATGATGGAGCTTTTCAAGAGGCTCAAGGGTCTCCAACTTTAAAATATAATAGTGTCTTTTAATGTGTGAATGAATGTAGAAAAAGTGAACCAAGAAAAGGAAATAAATCATTCCTTGAATTAATAAATAGAGAAAAATAATTAAGAGAAGAAAAAAAGGAAATTTTGAGCAAGTGCAAGCTCACTATGGACCAATTAAGAGTGAAAGTGCAGCAATGAATGTAATGAAAGGATCATGGAGAGCTATCAAAAGCATGTGGAGATGGATAAGTTGTGAAGATGAACTGAAAATCAAATAAAAATCTAGAGAAACCTTGGCAAGTGAAGAAATCAATAAAGATAAAGTTATATGGAGATTCAAAGAAGAAAGCAAGAAAGAACATGATGAGTTGCAGAAAAATATAGTTCTTTTAGAAAAGGAAGAGAAGAAAATAAATTAATAAGTCAAGATGGGAAGAGAGAAGATAAGGAAAGGACCAGTATTTTTGCATTCTAAGGTGGATTTTAATTTTTTTGTGCAAGTATGGACCAAGACATGAATGAGAAAAGTGAATACAAACATGATATGGATGAGGAAAAGAAAGTGAACCATGAAGAAGATGGAGACAAGGAAGAATAAAGAGAAATAATGAAGCATGAAGACTATAACAAAAGCAAGAAAAGGACCAAACAAGCAATAAGACAAAAGAAAGAGAAGAAATGTGAAGATGAACTAAAGAGTAGTAGAAGAGGAAGAAATTCAAATAAGCAAAAGAGTTAAAATAAGATAAATAAAACTAAGTGGATCTCAAATCTCTCCTCTTGGGGAGAATGATAAAGTAGCCTGATTTTAGTTAGTTCAATTTATTTTTTTTATTAGTTACTAGATGTGCCAAGAGTTCATTTGGAGGGTTTTTAATGTATTTAGTCCATTTGGACTCATCTTGTATGAAATAAAGAGGTTTCCCTCCACAACCTCATATTTGAAATTTAAAATTTTTAGTTTGAAGTTATTAGGCCTAGAGGTTAGAAAAGTGTTTTATATAATGTTAGTATGGTATAGAGACCTAATTCCTATCCTAACATGATCTCATCAACCTACCTAAGTCCTAGCTCAACATGAGTGGTTATTCCATGGGTTAGAGAAAGAGTTAGAACCCTAACTAACTCATATTCCTTATGAGTGCAAGAGATGTATTCGAATGTAAGAGATGGTATGATATATTATGAGGTTGAGAAAGTAGGAAAGGACTCTAGAGGAGACCCAAGAAGATCAAGGAACTATGTAATTAATGCATTTTAAATGGAAAATAAGACTTCTTGAGCATTTTCACTATTTTCCAAGTAATGCATGTATTATATTATGTACTAATATGATTCATAATGACGTTTAAATTATGGATTTAATTTTTTTTGCAGGGGTCCGGGGGCACAACCCCCAAGAATTTTTTTTGGCCTGAAAGGAGATATGTGTAGGGTTTTTTTAGGAAAATTATAACTATAGTGTGAACTATAGGTTTATTCTAGTGTGTGTATAATGAATTGTATCACACAACTCATCTAAGAGGGATAATAGGGATACTCTACAAGATAAGCCTTGAATCCTTTTTAATAGGATCAAGCTTTGTGTATTAGTATCCTCCTACTATTGGATTAATACACCCAAGTTATTTATCATATTTGTTTTCTGTCTCCTGATGTTTGGTGTTCTCTGTATATTTTTAACATGAATATGATTTTTAGATTTGGGTAATCAGATCTTTAGGTTTTAGGTTCATGAGAAAGCTTTGAACAAGAATTACAATGCATCAAGGAGCTTTAAATGGAAAACTATGTGAGGAAGGTAATGAATCTCCATATTTTAAGCTTAAAGATTGTTTGTGAAGTATTCATGTAGTA
Source organism: Taxus chinensis (assembly GCA_019776745.2). NCBI lineage: Eukaryota > Viridiplantae > Streptophyta > Pinopsida > Cupressales > Taxaceae > Taxus > Taxus chinensis. The sequence continues at coordinate 84,698,462 of CM034157.1, forward strand.
GAAAAATGGTTCAAGGTATTTTCAAAGACTTTAAAATTGTGAAGATGAATTCTAACAATCATCCTAATTGCTTATGGTGAGAAAATGGTTTGGAATAGTAAACCCTTTTGTGTTTTTGAAGCTAAGAGAGTTCTCTTGTTTTGAAGGGAGGTCATTTGTTCTGAGAAGAGGGTTAAGACTGTGGGAGGGTTAAGAGTGTGGGAAGCTAGTTCATGAGGATTTTTGAAGAGTGAGTAGAGTTTGAAATTATGAGTTACCTCATTGTATGCAAAATTTTGAGAATGCTTAGACTAAGATAGTTGTTAAACTATGTATTGAGGGCAGGAAAGACCTTGTAAACATCAATTGAAGAAGAAATGGAAGAAATAATATTAGAGGATGTTTTAAGAATTAAAGGTTAAGTTGTGGAGATCCATTTGAAGCAAAGAAATATCATTTTGCCTTGTGGAAACAAAATTAGTTCAAAATAGCCTATCTCGTTGTCCTGAGACCTTGACTAGGGTTTTGAGAGTCAAGAAAATTGTATAGATTTAGATTTAACCGTCAATGAAACCTATAAATTATGTATATATGTCTAAACCCATGGTACAAAGGAATAGTCAAGTTTTTAGGAAGATAGAGCAAGTCCAATTAAGGAAAAATCTTTATAGTCTAGTTTGAGTAGATGAATACCCTGTTCAGAGAAGTTTGTTAAATGCATTGAGTCTTTATCTAAGAAAAAATCATATTGATCGTTGGAGTCATACAAATAGACATTAATTGGATAATAGGAATGTGCTCAGAATAAAACCTAACTATGGAAGACCTCCATTCTAGTAAAAAAACTTGCTCAACACTGTTAAATTTTGTGCATGCCCAGTCTTGGGGCTAATAAATCATATTTTAGTAAGAAATGACCTTATTCAGGCTTTTAAATGGTGGAAAGGAGTGATAAAACTTGTTAGATGGGATTAAATATGAAGGAGACACTAAACCCTAGAAGAAAATCATTCACAGTATAGTACCAAATGTAATAGTTAAGTGGCTTTCAAAGGAGTCTGAGAACTAATAGGATAAAGTGTTTAAATCAAAGGTTAGAAGTATGAGGAAATATTTAATCAGTTATGAGGGGTAATGTGGAGCTTTCTCCAAGCATTATAAGTGTAAAATTTGACAAATTTAGCTACATTCTATAGGAAAGAGACTGAGACATTGATTCTTTGTAAGCCCAAAATAAACCATTACTCAAGAGGTTTAGTAGGCAGAGAGAAAATGGTACTTTTAAAAAAATATGGAAATGGGAATATAACAAGTGATTTTTCAAGAAGGGACAAGTTTTCCAAAGAAATTTTAAGGGAGACATGATAGTGATAAAAGACTGTGTGAGGAATTAGGAACTCAAGTGAGGCAATAAGACTAGGGAAGTGAAGTAGTTTGAAGGAAAGAGAATATGTGTTTGATAGTAAGATCATGATCTTAAGAGTGAATGGAAAGAAGATTGATGAGAGAAACATTAGGTTTGGCCTAAGTTTGGAAAGGGGTTAGACAAATCCTAAAACAATGAAGGGTTATAAGCTATAAAAACCCCTAAAGGTGCCAACATTCAAAAAGGAGCAAGTAAAGGAATAATGAAGGCTTGGAAAGGGATTGTACAAGTCAAACAGAGGTGAGGGAAGAAGTTTGAGTGATTTAAAAAGGTGTGAAAAGTAAAAACCTAAGTATTTGACTTGAAACCCTTGACTAGGTCTGATTGTAGACCTAAAAGGAGAATGAGAAAATATGAATAGTTGAAACTTGTTCAAGCATTTGTACATGATTGGTTAGAAGAGTAGAATGGGCGTGAAATGTATTAAACCTTGAAACAATGTATATAGAAAATTTTGATGAGAATTACTATTTTTGAGCTTTGTGAAAAAGTGAAAATTTTGGATGACTTATGAATATTAATTTCAAATGATGTTCTAACTTTTGATGATGATTGAAGGCGAACTGTGACTACATCACTGTTTCTCTATGACCAAAAAAATTACAAGTAAAACAATAACCATTGAAATAATTTACATACTTTATGGCATTAGGTTGTCTGATAGGATTAGTCATTCATGTTAATCTTGAATTTGGACCTTCTTGTTCACATTATCTTCCTCTTTATTCTCATTTTGATATTCATTGAAATTAGGAACCTCTTTTTCATCTTCATTTCTCTTCTTGTTATTTCCATTGAAACCAAGACCTGCCTTATCATTGGATAGAATTTTGAATACTGAAAATGCTCATTTAGATCCTCTATGTGCTTTTCAAACTTCTCAAAGGTCTTCAACTTGCTAGATGCCTGATCCAAATCTGACTTCAAGGACTCCATTTCTATCTTGAACTTGGTGCATTCTTCCTCCTTAGGCTTTAGACTATGCTATCACAAGCTACCTGAGATTATAGTTCTTTAATGATCTCATCATACTTCATTACTCCATGATACTAATTTATTCTTCATAATATTTAATTAAATACTTAAATTTTTGGTTTTTATTTCTTTGGATCTTCAGCTCATCTAGAGCAATTAGCAGCTCTTCTTCTAAGTTCAATTATTCCTCTTTATCTTCTGAAACTTCATCTTCCATGAGACTATTCAAATGCCACCATCTGATTATTTTTCCATGAATAGGAAATTTCATTTGTGTCATTATTGACATAGTTCATCATCACTATCAGATGAACTATTGTCACTTACATCAATAGGGAACTATTGATCTTCTTTGGCAAGAAATTCTTCTTGTTCTTGATTGATATTTTCTTGCCAACATGCTTTTTGAAACTCCTTTTATCATGCTTATGATACTTCTTGTCCTTTTCATGATGCTCATGATGCTCATCATGATCATCCTTATTTTTGTTAGGACATTTGGATGCAAAATGACCAATCTTACCACAATTAAAACACTTAAATGGTAACATACCTTTGTACTTATTTGAGCCTCTCCTTAGCTTTCTAATAAACATGGTTTCTAACTTGTCATCATCAATATTTGAATCAAAATCATCATTGACCTTATTACCTTGTGTCTTCTTTTTAGCCTTGAATGTAATGATTTTTTTGGTAGGTATTTCATCATCTATTCTCATCTCATAGGTAGTCAAGATGCCATGAAGCTCATCCATATATAATGTTCTTAAATCCTTGGCTTCTTCTACAACAGAGACCTTAGAGTCAAACTTGGGTGTCAAATACCTCAATACCTTTTGGAAAACTATTGAATCTTCCATATTTTATCCTAAACCTTTGATGATATTAACCACCTCATAAACTCTCAAAATATAAGAATCAATGTTTTCATTTTCCTTCATTTTCAAGCTTTCAAATTGTCTTTGATGGCTCTGTAAATTTGTTAGCTTAACCTTGGTGTCTCCTTTATAGATGGTATGAAATTTCTCCTAATTTCCTTTGGTTGTGTCAAAATGCATGATCTTCATAAACTCAACCTATGAAATACCACATAAGATAGCATTCATTTTTTTAGAATTGTTTTCACAAGCCTTCTTTCCAACAGCATCAATTGGGGGTGTAGTAGGTATAGTGTATCCAACAACCATTGATTTCCATATGTCATAACTGTAATGACATTAGATAGTTCTTCATTCTGATGCTCCAAAATGCATAATTTAGACCCAATTGAAGAGAAGATATTTATTGGTTGAGAAACCATCCTTGAACTTGACTAGCCATACTTGTGCTTCTAGGATCTCCTTCAAGATGTTAAACCTTTTCCAAAGGACCTAGTCTATGATACCAATTGTTGGAATCACAATCACTGATGGGGGGTGAATAGTGTCCTTATAAAATTTTTTTTACTTGAATTATGTTAACTTTACATTAATCATCAAAGTAACCATTAATAATACATTAGTAAACCATTTGAGCTTATTATGCATGAAACAACCATTCACATGAACATGAAACACAAGAGAGAAACACAACATATATGTGGGAAACCCTTAAAGGGAAGAAAACTGACTGATATGTGTATTATTAAAAAAAATCAATATTTAGTGAAGCACCAACTCCACAAGGAGCACAAACCTCTAATTTATAAGAACCCACATGACAAGGTTTTAGAAAACACCAAATTGTAAGGAAACCCCAAATCCTTACGTTTTAGTAAGCATCAAATTTTAAGGAAGCACAAAATCCCTAAGTGAATCAACACCAACTCAGCCACCTCTAAATATTTTTCACCTTCCCTTTATTTCTGATCAACTAATGATGATTCTCTCTTATCTCTTCTTCTCTTTATTACACTTCAAATTTCCATGGTATGCTTCTTTACTCTTCACTCTTCTTCACCTTGACATGAGCATGCAAAAATTATCTTCTACAAGCTGACCACTTTCATATATTCAACATAGGATCATTATTTATGGTCTATAAGACCTTCTTCAGCTCACTCAAGCCTTATATCTCTCTCATACTCCTATACCACCACTAGGCATAAAACTAACTTTATATATATACACCCATTATGCCTAAGGAGGTTGCTTCTATGGGGAATGAGTCAAAGGATGAAATAACCCTGGATGAGTGTTTAGACAAGATGCAAATTGGAAAGGAACCCAAAAATGGGGTGAGGAGGAGGATATCCCACTTACTAGGGTTTTGCAAGACAGTGGAAATCCAGGTCCCTCTAAGGGGAAAGGAAATGTTCGGGAGGAAGGGCAGCATAATTATGAGAAACTTAATAGTAGAATTCAACAAATGTAAATAATTTTGGAAAAAATGGAAGAAGCTAGCTCAAATATGAGGAATGGTGTGATTGAATACATCAGTACATCCAAAAATATTTGTATTTCTCATAAAATGATGAGAGGGGAAGTTACAAAGTTAGAGAATTTGGTCAAGGAAATGCAAAAGAGTGGGATGAAAAATCAGAAGGATTTGACTCAATATCATCAGGAGGAGGATTTCACTAGTACCCTAAACACCCCCCAAAAAGTGTCAAAAGAAGACTTAGTTTTGTTTTTTGTTGGTTAGGTATTTTTGTTGACTGCATGTAAATTGTGTGTGCCTAATCTGTAGACTGTTTGTTTTAATTTCTCTAGTTATTCATTTTGTGGACATGTTTCCTTTCAAGGTAAGCCTGTTTAACTTTATTTTGGTCTTGTCTCACTTTTTGTTTCTATCTAGGTGCTTTTACGATGTATATTTTCTTGTAATGCCGCTTGGATCTGATCCATGTTTATTCCCTTATCTAATACACACACACACACACACACACACACACACACACACACACACACACACACACACACACACACACACACACACACACACACACACACACACACACACACACACACACACACACATGAATCTTAAACTTAACCAACTAGGGATGTCATACATAAATTAGGTCAGTCATGCCAAGGCCTTAAAACATCTAAAAAAAATGGAATAATTACATCATAACCTTCATTTGGTCTATAATGACTCAATGTAGCTCATACACCTTCATTAGTTCTCAAGAAGGCCTAATTCATTAGATTTGTCCCTAACACTACACTTTGAAATTTATTAATCAACCATGACATTATTTAAAGCACAAAAACTTTCAATATTTTTTTAAAAAACCTCTTCATACCTACTCAATGTTTGAATAGCTCTGCACCAACCATATGTTCCATGAAAACACCTTGAGAACAAAAATTCCCTATAGATTTGCATACCAAAAAATCATGTCTTCAAGAATGAGGCTTGTATCACCTTGAATCACTCAACCATGAAAAATGAGATATGTATACAATTACTTCATAACCTCAACAACATCACCATATGAATTATATACTTCAAATTAGGGCATAAGGGCTCAAGAACATCTCTGATCCAAGAACACTCAAAATTGTCTCAACAAATCAAAAATATTCATGAGAAACTAACCTCATGAGACCACTTAACAGATAAATTTTTCCAAAAACAATCATATACATGAAGCATGAGTCTCTAACACCCTCAAACATCCATTTTTCAATATGTTCAATGTAAAACTTGAATGCTACAATAACATCTTCATAATTAAGCCTTTTTCTACGGGGTACACTCACTCATTTGACAAATCAATACCACCTAGAGTTAGTTGGGAGAGTATCCTACATTCTCCAATAATAAATTTTTTAAAAATAATATATTATGATCTTTTTTGATAAATATATTTCATATCGACTTCTTACTAGGGTTTTAGGAGGGTTTATGACTTGTTTTGGTGTTAATGAATGTTCATAAAGATCTGGACCTCAATTCTAAAACTAATGTCAAGAAATATTTACCAAGACCCTTCCTTATATTTCCCTAATAGATCAATTTCCCATGCATATGATTAATGTGTCAATGAGTAACTGAAAGTGCACCTCGAGCTAGGATTCTCCATTTTTATGCGCTCGATAGGACCAAAAAACATAATATTGTAATAATTCCTTGAAACTATGACCTGAAACTTCACCAACATACCTAAATCAACATTTATATTCTCTTTCCATGCTCACATTTACATAATCACCCTAAAAATCATCATCATGCCTCATTAGGATAGGTAGTTCACAAGAATGGGGTTCATCAAGTTGCAGCCCTAGAGTGAAAGTGTTCCGTTCAAGTCCTGACCTCAGAGAATATACATGACCCCCATCTGAACACATCCATGATGTAGAAAATATAAATATTGGCATATCATGTCACATAGGAAAATTTAGCAATCGGAATATTAAATGCATCACTCAAAGGCCCCATCTTTACTATGGTATAGAGGTTTGCGATCTACACATTTTATCTAGCATGCTTGGGATTAACTTCAGGACCTATGTCCTTTACATTATAAACCATGTTCACAAGCTCATACAATGTGATACCATTTGTCTTGTGATTAGAGTGCATTAAATACTCAAAAAGAGGGCAATGCACATGACTTTAATGTTTGATCTCTTCATGCCATCATTGGGTCATAACTAGGCTTCTCAAGCACTCGAACAACTGACAAGTCATATCATTCCAAGACACCCCAGGTCTGCCCAGTCAGTCCAGTAACCTCCCGATCGGTGTTAATTCATTCCCCTATGTGATTTAGGAAATTCCATTCATTCCCCTTAGGTGATTTTAGGAGTTCATTTGCAAGCTACAGGCAGTTGTGGGAAGGGCTATCACTGGCCTTCCTAGGACTAGAGAAACTCCATGGAGCAGAGAAGAAAATCCAAAATGGATGTGGAAGTGATTCAAAGTAATAGGAACATCATGAAGGTGATTTTGGAAGGTTCAGGGAAGATTTGGAGCAGTTGGGGCAGTTTCATCAAAGTTGGGGATTCACAGGCCTAGGCAGTGCACAAGCCAAAATAAGTTACGGAGCTTCAGAGGGTGATTTCAGGAGCTTCATATGGAGTTAGGAGCAAAAAAAAATGAAAATATAATTTGAATCCCTAAAATATGGTGAAATCATAATTTTCACAACACTTTGGTGCATCAAGTCTGCAGGAAGTTTTTCTCAGGCACACGTGGAGTACAAAATCAAAATTCCAATTTTTAGGATAAAATGGAAGAATAAAGACATGATACCCCCACCATTGGATTAAAAATTCCATTTCCAATTAGGATCATATAAAATTTTTCCAAAAAATTCCATCAGGAGCTCAAGTTATCATCGTCGCAAGTTGTCCTCTTGGAGCAAGTTCAGGACTTAGCCAAATTTTGGGAGGACACGTGTCAGCTCTAGGAGCCTGGTGGGATTTTATGTCCCCAAATTCCCTGAGGGTTCAGGTACATCAACCTTGGAAAAATTCATCCCAGCCCCCATGTGACCTTTGGAACCCCATGTAACCATTAGGATTGTTAGTTTAGCCCCCGGGTGTAATTTGGCGCTCAAATTCCCTGTCGTCGGATCTTTGCTACATGTCAGCTCCAGGACCACCATGGAATTTGATGTCCCTCACATAACTCAAAGGTTAGGTAAATCACACATTGAAAAATGTTCCCAGCCACTAGAGGATACTTTTGTTCACCCATATGACCAGCTTCCAGCCCCTCAGTGCTTTCAAGTGATTTTTCAGAGCACTCATTTCCTATTCGCCTGATCGTCACCACATGTCAGCTCTAGGACCACCATGGAATTTTATGTCCCTCACATCCCTCACATGTTAGGGACATCAAAAATTTAAAATTTTTCCTCACTCCATGCCTTGGATAATTTTCAAATTTTAAAAATCCCTTCTACTTCTAACTTCTAACATCTAACTCTCCTCCATGCACAATTCTTTCTCCAAGGTCCTCTGCAACTTCCTATCACCCCTCCACCATTGATGAACCTTGAGACAGATCCATAACAAAACATTATCCTTCACTCCATGAATACATAGGTCATAGAAGGAATATTGATCAAACTAAGAAGAAATAACGAAGAACAGAGAAGAAGAAGTCTGGAAAACTCCATTGCCATAAAACCAAGAATCGAACATATCTTGCAAACTGTTGCACGGATTAAAAACCATATGTTGCTGAGTTATTATCTCTTGAAGGCCACTAAAAAATAATATTAAAACCTCCCATTTTCATACAAGGAATGTTCACATCAAAGAAATCTTCTTTCTGGCTCAACGAAGAAAAAGTTGAATTTCCCATCAAACTAGTTGTCGAATTGAAGTAAAATTTCACGTGAAGCACCAGAAGTAAAAAAACCTATCGTAATGGAATTTATTTCATCACAAATGGATAAAAAAACCATACCTGAAAATTTCAAGCTCCATTAATGGCTCCATGACATAGTAATGGAAAAAATCAGTGAGCTACCTCTCCATTTCTTAAGGTTCCAGTGGACGAAATCGCCTGAAAATTGAAAGAAATGATCATCAAAAAATCTAGTTTCCTGTGAATTAGTTTTTGTGCCATGAAACCCTTGTATTTTATGGAAATTAAGGGCTATTTTTTTCATTACACTTCCCTATCACATGAATAACATCTGTGAAAAAGGTAGCGAGTTACCTCTTCAATTCTCAGGGTTCCAATGGGCGAAATCGCATGAAAATTGGAGGGAATGATCGTTGAAAAATCTAGTTTCACGTGAACTAGTTTTTGTGCCATGAAGCCCCTATTTTTTAGGGATATGGAGAAATGTGTTTTTTTTTCAGTATTCTTCCCATGCCATGAAAATATCATTTTCCCACTTGTTCAGATGAAGGAGTTACTCAAACACGAAGCCTGGAACCCCAGAATAAAACCCAAAGTTTCAAGACTTGTTTTGTTGCATCCTGACATCCACGGTGCACTTACTAAAAATAGCATGCCTTCCTATGTAGGGGTATGTTACTTTTAGTAATCCACTATTTGAAGAGGATACAAAAAAGGAAGTGAACATGGAGGGAGTATCGCAGGCAAAGTCATCGAAAAGGTCATCTCGGCTCGTAATTGACACTTACTAAAAATAGTAAGTGGTTCCACAAGCCCCTGCTATAAATAGTTGGTTGGTCAAAAGGTGAGATGAACATAGTAAGAAGAAATAATTCAAGCTATCATAGCCAATGGAGGTTGGGAAAATCTAACTATGACACTTACTAAAAATAGTAATTTTCCCGAAGTGTACTTACCAAAAATAGTAGGTTGTTCTCAAAGGCCAAGTTTGGCACAACAGGACATTGAGGGAGTTTCAGAACTTCATCGCATCAGAGCTTTCTCTCAATTTGAGGATCATCAGACTTCATTAGGGGAAACATCTTCTCCTCTTCTCTCTCTTCCCTCTCCCCAAATTTCTCTCCCTTCAAATGTTCTAATTCTTTGTTGGGGTTTGCACTTTTTGATATGCCTTTAAGTCACCTAAAAGTGACTTTAGAAACATAATGTAAATTAAGTCACCTTGATTTTATAAAAGGGACTTAAATATTTTGTAGGAATATGAATAGTCTAAAGTTATAAATAAGGCATATGGAGGGTCATGAAGAAGATGAGGATTCAAGTCTACTCTATAAATTGTAAATCCATTCCCATCTCAAAGGGTTGGCAATTGATCTTGTAAACTCAAGAGTGCATTGTACTTAGAGAAAGCAAAGGAGATAGCCATTTTCTTCTACTTTCCTCCACTCTCAAATTTCTTCCATTCCCACACTATGTACAAATTTTGTTTAAGCAATCAATACAAGAAGAAGATTTTCTAGATTTCTTTGACTAAGGGGTTTCTTGATACTTTGTGATCAATAAATTCTATTTGGTCTTGTTGTTATTTGCAGAGTTGTTTCTTCTCATGAATGCATGTGTTGAAATTTCTAACTAGTGTGTGCAGGAATCTAATTTTCTACCTGCAACATTAGTTCTCCTACCTCATCTCTAACTCCCCCTTTCCAAATCACTCTCACTCGCGCATGCATATGACCATAATTTAGACTGGTTAAGTATGAGGCACTTTTACTCCTAGAGCACTAGCAAAACTAATGACATTGCAAGTTGGGGGCTATCCACCTGAGGATTCTCTTCTCACTCAACATCCCCTGAACTTCTTATCATCTTTTTTTTCTATAAACCTTGATCAACTAATACCAAACAACACTTCTAGGGATCTACTCTTGATCATACCTTCATAGGAACATCTTAATATTGACCTTAAATTCTCTCTTCCTCACCAATTTAATATAAATTGAATTAAATATTAATTTCAGAGTAACTTTACTATAACTAATGATATACAAATGATAATGTATAGTAACACAAGTAATAAGCAAACAATAATGTGAAACCATAAGCAAAGAGAGAGAGGGAGAATTAGCTAATTGATTTCAACGATGGAGAGATGATCTGGGAAGGATGAATGATGAAATAGAATGATAAGTTATGTTGTCAATTAAGGCTCACTAAGGGATTTCTAGGAACTCATAATGTGCAGAAAAAAAGTGCCCATGGGAGGACAAGAGTTCCCAAGATGCTAGTGACTGATCTGGGTGCTAGTGAGTTGTCCAGTCAGATGCTTCAGGTTCTGATCCTTTTCTGAGACAGGAGGAGATTCACTGTTAGTAGCTTCCTTTTGTCACTCTAATCTTTCCATATGTTTCACTGATTGTATGTAACCTACTAAAGAGAGATACCTACCTGCCACATGCCCACAAACCACATCAAATCTAAAAATAAAGATGCAAAATGTGGAGTCGAACTGACCTTGGTGGTCACCCAAAGAGTGAACTTACTACCAAGCGCTGCACTACGTTTCAGACTTAATGTAGTTCTGTGTGAATGTGTGTGTAATGATTCGCCTAGGATACCCTTATGTAAGTTACACTATGATAACAGGCTATATATAGAATGTAATCCAATGTATATAAAATGTGTGTGATGGAATAAAATGAACTTCCCCTCCTATGTTGTGTATGAAGAGTGATGCATCCCTTGTCCCTTGTGTGAATGTGCTAGATGAATTCCTTTGAAGTGATTTTTGTGCCTTTGAATGCAAGCTTAGGTGATGATATGTAATGCTTAGTGATTGTCTCTTCATTTGCGAGTTATAACTATGTATATATGATTCAATTGTTTGTATTTCATAATTGATAACTAAAAGGATGACCCAAAGTTGTAAAAGATGACCTAAAATTAAAAGAGACCCAAAAGAGTAAGAATGAAGAAAAGAAGGTCCAAGAGCACCCAAAAGGGATAGGAGTCACCTAAGGCACTTTTGTCCTAAATGGGTGACTAGTGTCTGAGGCCATAAAAGATAAATCGAGTCAAAATACCGACAGGGTTTGTAGGGTGTGTAAGGTCAATAAAAGTATAAGAGAATAAATCAAAAGTCCCAAAAGACAGTTTTTAATCATTAGTTTTCTTACTTAGGAATCATATATATATTAGTATGCTCTAGGACCTAGAAATGTACCTAAGTGCATAGATTTTGTATCTACACAATTTTCGCCCACTTTATATTGTTGAGTGAGGTTACATTGATAGATCTCATAAAGTAGATAAAAAGATGTGTACCTTGTGATCATGTAGAGAAGAGTGTACCTAATAGCATGCCGTGAATGGACAAGTGAAGCATGAAGTGATAAGATAAATCACGAAGTTTGGAACTAGGATAAGAAGGAGGTAGGCCCCTAGGGGTGAAGTGTATGTGTTGGAGCTTGTGCTTGTTGATGTGAACTACTTATTATTGTGTATAAGGATGGACATGTAAAATAAGAACAAGAAATTAGTCAAAGTCACGTATATGAAAAACCAAAATAACATGTGATATAAGTAGACAACTGTAAAATTGTGTAAAATCTGAAAGTGTGCACTTGATGTATAAGAGAGTAAAGGATATAGAAAATGATATGATTCCTAGTAGATGCTGCTGAATCATATTTCCCAATGGGTGAGGATTTCCAGTTACAATATTTAGAACGAAGCTTAGTTTTTGGGTGATCCATGTTCCCAATGGGTGGAGTTATTTAGGTGATCTCATGCCTAAAATGAATTTTTTGGGTGATCTCATGCTAAGTGCACATTTGTTCCTTGGGTGGCCTCATGTCAAAGGAATAGTCTTGGGGAGAGAGTATCTATTTTACTCTCCATCCATGCGTGATTCCTAAATAAATGACCACTACTAGATGGTACATCACTTTATGTACTTAATATTTACTACCAAATCAATTAGGTTAAATGTAAACTAAATTAGGGTGTAAACTTGGAGTAAAGTGACTTACTACTGTAGAATTGTGTTGTGAACTACCCCTGGAAACTGTGGTGAACTGAGAAACTATTATGCTCGATTTTTACCCCCAGGACAATAATGTATCTACTTTCCATGAGTTGGACACAAGCTCCCTAAACTGCCATTTTCTCCTTCCTAGGTGCACTAGTGTCTTATCTTTGTATTTGTGACCCAAGTCATGGTTATGTGCCATTTTTTGACTATGTAATATGTTACTCACACATCTATTAATTATTCTACAAACTGATATCCATATAATCAATTGTGCTACTGTCCAAGGATGATTTCCTCACAAATAATGGATGACCCCCATCATTTAGGGTGACATGCAATAACAAGTAGGAGTAATGACGCCCACACAAAAATGACAGGCCTAATTGATATGATATATATAGCAAGTATTTGATACCTATAATGTGGCTTTGATAGGGGAATGTGCATCAGGTAGAAACCAAGGATTACATGCAAACAATATAGACTAGGAACAAGTGTTAGTGTAATAATATCTAGCTTCCTAATGATCTAATAGAATACAATGTAACATTGTAACTGTAAAGATAAGATGGATTCTATGAAATACATGGGTTTCATACATGGGGAATTACTCAAAATGTCACAAGACAATCAGGGCCATCAAGTTGATCCCAAAAGTTAAATAATGATCAACTCCGAATGACATAAGGCTTATGTGTCGTAAACCATATAAGATAGCAGATAATAGTAGCAAACAAAAGGTGATAAATATCCATAATTGTTTAGAATCTTGCAATGAAAATGTTACACATGAAAGTGATAGTTAGGCATGTTAGAAAGATATAGTAATATGTCAAATCATGTAATGATCAATGAAAGAAGTAAAGTGATAGTGGATCAAGAAGTAGTAAATAATGTATCACTATAACCTGTCAATGTGTAGAGTATGAGAGTAGTAAAGGTAGATGCTCTCAGGATCCGCAGGTGGTACTAGTAAAGACCTTATGTTTTGTTGAGCATAATGTATTGTGTAAGAATTACATTTACGATAATATAGTTTTACATTTTAACAACGTGGCTACAGATATCAAATGAATGCACATGTGTGCATGGAAAGGATTATAATGAATATAATAAGAATTCGGCTATTATAGTAATAAAAGTGTGACATGTAAGTATATAATCTAACAAGATGGTAAATGTACCAAAGATATGCAAATGCTTGTACGAGTGTGATGGTGTGGTGGATATATCAAGATCCTCATAGATGGTAGGAAGCTCACATTACCCCCTATGTAGATTTGTCTCTGAGATGAGGTTCATTTAGAAACCCTTCTCCCCCAACAGTCAATAATGAACCATAGAACAAGAGTGCGTCATCAGGGGATGACGATATGCATATACGAACCAAAATTTGAGATGCTTGAAAAGATCGTGGATCTCATTGATGCATAACAGTGAGAGATGATGGATCTTTGGCTATGTGAGGTTCATTTAATGAAATATCCATCCTCAAGAATCAATCTAGGCAACCAGTAGATGCATCTAGAGTGTTCATCGGGTAAGAATGTAGTTGTCTGTCAGTCAGGTATAATGCTACATAAATATGTTCATGAAGGTTGCATGATTTGTGGTAGATAAACCTATTATAAGTGGATCTACTAAAGATATACCAAGAGTGATATAGGGGGGAAGGTCTAATGCCCCCAAAGTGTGTGAATGGAAGATTTACGTGAATTCATGATCAAGAAGGAGACACCAAGATAACTGATAGATTTGAAATGTGTCATAAGAAATTAACTATGGTCATCCAATAATGTATAGGAGTGATATGAGCTCATGCATATGTAAGCTTAGAAGGAACATGCCAAGGGGCAATCTGGCATCAAACTTGTGTCCATGGGTCGAACACGAGTTGTGCATTAGCTTGGATACGAATTTTATTAGAGGAATTAATGATTAGATGACTTCCAATAGGAGGTTAAAAATAGGAATTATTTTTTAATAGTGGTGTGTTTATTCATGGAATTGGTAAACGTTGTAGATGACTTGATAAGAGGAGATAATATGGTAAAGTTTTTTAAAGGTAAGGTCTGACATTGTAGGTTAGATAGGTGGCTCATTGACACACACAGAGAAGGAAAATAATAATTAAAGAAATGATGTTCATTTAGACATAGAAGGAATTAGAATTTGGGAGCCCAGATTGGGATTTATACAATTAAAGATGAGCTCCTGTAGAATAATGTTTTGTAGTGAAGAAATAAAACCGCTATTCATCGAGTGCCATAATTCTTCATTTTAAAGGCCATAGCAAGCATTTTCATTGATGTCCATTGATTCTATGATAATTTCAAAATGGGTGACATCTTGCTTATTTGGGGCAATCCGATAAGGAGGGTAGTAATTAGTAGAGTGGTAATGTTGATAAGAATGCTGGTGATTGAGGAGCTTAGGAATAATATCATGCTGATTTAACATTTAAGATCAAACCTTGAGAGGTGCTGGTCAAGTGGCCAAGAATTTCCCGACTACACTTATATAAATGTCCCCTTATTGTTTTTATTACATGGGCTCAGTATGAGGTGCTGTAGAAAAAATAGCATGGGTTTTTTTGCCGTTGTTAAGCTGTTGGAGTCTCGATTTGTGTAGCTGATGTAATCATAGGGCTTCCATACCTTGAAATTCTTTGCTGTAACTTTTGTGCTTTGCTAATAGCTACTCTGCTCCTCTCTCTTGATTCTGGCTTGTAGGTATCTTCTTATTGATACACAAGGGTTATCAGAGTGACCTTTAAAAATGGCACTTACTTGTACCAATAGGTAAAAAAATTATGAGGAATGTACATAATGTTAAGCTGGATTTTTGTAAGCACAACTATCTATTAGGTAAGTGCATGGGTACATGTGAAGAGAAAGTAATACCAGGGTACTTGAGGATATCTGATGTATACCATTGTTTAAGAGATCTAGAGTATAAACCATGTATGTTGTATAACAAGACTGTTATGATATGTAAAATAAGGTATAAATCCAGGTGCTCCATCAAGAGTGGGGGTTCACCAGATGATTTAATATAAATTGAATTAAATATTTGATTTCAGAGTAACTCTATAAATAATGATATAAAAATGATAAATGTACAATAATGGACAAGAAATAAGCAAACAATAATATGAAACCCTAAGCAAGAGGGAGAGAGAGTGACTTAGCTAATTTCACATGATTTGGAGATATTTGGACATGATAATTATTGAAACAGATAGAATAACTATTGTCAAGGCTCACCAAGATTTATAGGACTTAGGAATGTGTAGGACAGAAGCGCCCACGGGAGGATGGGAGTGCCCAGGCACTAGTGAATGATATGGGCACTAATTTCTAATCAAGCGCTCAGGTTCTGTCCTTTTTTGTGCAGGATGAGATTTGTTATTAGCTTCTTTTTTTTTTTTCTGGTTTTGATATATTGTCACTTATTAGACTTGTAACTTGTAAAGAGAGATACCTAGTTGTACATGTGCACAAACCACATCAAATTTAAAAATAAAGATATAGAATGTGGATTTGGACTGACCCCAACAATCAACTTAAGAGTGAACTTCGTACTGATCGTTACACTAAATTTCAGAATCCATGTAGTTTTGTGTAAATGTGTGTGTAATGATGCCCTGGGATTCCCTTGTGTAAGTTACATAATGATAATGGGATAGATCTAGAATGTAACAATATATAGAATGTGTATGATGGAATAAAATGAACTTCCCCCTCCTATGTTGTGTATGCAGAGTTGTGCAACCCTTGTCCATTGTGTGAGTGTGTTAGATGAATGATTTTAAAGTGATTTTTGTATATTTGAATGCAATCTTAGGTGATGATAAGTAATTTTTAGTGTTTGGTCCTGCACTTGGGAGCTATAACTATGTATATATACAATTCACTTGTTTGAATTTCATAATTGAAAACTAAAAAGGATGACCCAAAGTTGTAAAAGATGACCCAAAAGTAAAAGAGACCCAAAAGAGTAAGAAGTAAGAAAAGAAGGTCAATCGTGCCTAGAAGGGATAGGAGCACTTATGCGCTTATATCCTAAATGGGTGCTAGTGTCTGAGGTCATAAAGATAAATCAGTCAAATACTGATAGGGATTTAGGGTGTGCAAGGTCAACAAAAGTATAAGAAAAAAAAAGGCCCAGAAGATGTTGTTAATAACTAGTTTTCTTACTTGTAAGTCACGTATATGTTAGTATTCTCTAGGACCTAGAAATGCACCCAAGTGCATAGGTTTTGTGTCTAAACTCACACACTTCCAATCAACCTTCACAAGTGATGCACTTCTCTTTTGACATTAATGAATCACTCAATAATTTCAACATCATCCTTTGGTATCAACAAGGACACTCATTAATTTAACACCAATGTCAACAACATGATCATCTATACATCAATGACAACTCACAACAAAGACAAAGATAAGATTGCACTCATTCGTTTTGGATCTGTTATGAGACCTTCCTTAGAAACAATATGACCAAGCAACTTACCCTCATGGAATGAAAAATATAGAATTATTTGGATTTAATGAAACAACATATTGTCTGCATATTTCAAAAATGTGTCTAAGATGAAGGATATGATTTGTAACATTCTTTGAGAAAACAATTATGTCATCAAAATAAACAAGAACACAAGTATTGATTAATCCTTGAAATGCCAAGTCCATTGCAAACTAAAATGTGGCTCTTGCATTTGACAGTCCAAAATTGAATTTATCTATATGCATATGTGCCCCATTTTGTAGTAATTTTTTTAAAAATTTATCTGATTCCTTTACCAAAATATGACTGTAACCAAAATATCCATCAAGAAATGAGAAAAACTCTGAACCACTTACTCATTGCAAAATTTACTCCATTGATGGTAGTGGGTAAAATGATATTCTAAAGAATATCTGTTTAAATCTCTAAAATCTATGGATAAAAATGTATCTCTCCATTCTTTTTCCTCATGGGAACCAAATTATATACCCATGATGAGTGCTTGATGGGGAAAATAATGTTAGTGTTGATTAAATTATCCAATTATTGCTTCATCAATGGTTTAATTTGAGGATTGACAGGTCTTTGCTTTTGTCAGGATGTATTTATTTTTAAATCCTATTATATTGTATGTTGAGATAAATTTGGATTAAAAAAATTATATCACCATATTTACATGCAAAGACATCATCAAATTCCTGATAAAGTTAAACAAAAGAAATGCTTTTCATCGTTGATTACATACCTTACCTAATTTTAGTGCACTGTCATCATCGCTAATGCTAATTTGTTCATAATCATCTTGTTTGATCATCATATTGGAATTTTTTAACTTCTGACCTATGATCATCTGTGTTAAAGATGGATTCAAGAGTAACTAATCCTTGAGGTATCTTGTTAGATTTTAGCTGAATAATTGATCCATCATACTTTTGTTGTAATCTTTCCTGATTTTTAATTGAAAACTCAACTTATTATTGCAATAAATTCACAATGTTCTGATTTGATTCGAATACTTTCCGATTGATGATGTATTTATGAAGGATAAGGACCTTACCACTATCTTGATGTACTTCTGATTTGTATCCTTGTCTTGATTTGATCTATAATGTCAACTTGAGCATCAATTACATCTAACTTATCTGCATGTTTGTTATTCCTCTAGGAATATATTGAAATGTTGAAAGCATTGAAATCTTCTATCAAATCCCATACTCTATTTTTGTAAGGATCTTATGAAGTTATTCTTAGTTCGTCAGCTTGTCACTTGATTTTAGTTTACAACCAAATCACTATCTACCAAAATATCTTGCAATTATCCTTACTCGTGTATTGCTTTCCCACTGAATGCCATGAATAAGAGCCTCATACTTAGATATGGCTGGTTAGTGCAAGTTAAATGACAATCTCATAAAGCTGAGAAATATTTTTCATTTTGTTGGGAAAATCAACATGATCCCTCCATCTTATTCCATTCTTTCTTCTTGATCCATCAAAGTATAATTTCCATAAACCTTCATCCTTGCTGATATGTTTTGATAAGGTTAGGAATAATAACACCTTCCTCATGTAAAAAACATGTTATGAGACCTTCTTATTCAATATATATATGTGGATCCATAGAATTAGTTCTAATATCCCACTCATCAAGTAATAAGTCAGAAATTCCCTCAAGAAGCATGGTTATCTCTTGGTCAACTAGCTGGTCTTCTTTGTCTATGATCATATAATTGGAATTAATGACACTAGAACTATAAGGTTTTATGTGATTTTTTTGGATGGGATTACAACTTATTGTAACTTTGGTGCCATAACCTTATTATATACAACATGTATAGACCAATCTGATGATAAGTAGCCTCCAATTTTGGCCATGAAATATCTAGAAAGGAACACAAGGAAAAGAGAGGAGGAAGATCAATGACAAAAACATATAGAGGAATGGAGAATTTGGGGCATGCGTTTAAGGTTAATCTCAGTCATCTAATGACTCCAAGCATCTCAGCAAGTGTTTGATTAAGTTGAACTACTCCCTTTGAAAGAGGCTTATAATCTAGACCAAGTTTGTCAACAATTTATATGGGCATAACTGAGCTAGAGGCTCCAAAATCAATCATGTAATTGTGAACTAGGTTTTGACCTATGATAAATGAAACATAGAAGGGAGGTGACTTAACACTCTTACTTTCTTGATCTTCTTTTGGATCAGGTGTATTCATGAGAAAAAACTTATATGGTTCTTTGGATGGTTGGTTAGAAAGGCTAAGGTTAGACAAAGCTTCTTGCAAGAGATATTTTTATCTGGGAAGAGATAAGGAATCCCATATTGAAATATTAACTTTGGTTTGATGCTTCATATGCTTTAAGAGATATTAAATATGCAGTACTAACCTTATGACTGTACAATTTAAAAAATTAACAAAAAAAACCTTTTTGCACTATTGGTGATCATGGAGATTGGGATCTCTTGCTGATTTTGAGATTTTGTAGACTGACTTCTTTGATTTCCTTTTGTTGATTGAAAAAAAAGAACAACATTTTGTAATGTTAGAGAAGGCTAAGAATTTATCTTACCAGTAGGATCTCTACTTCTAATTCTCCTTTATTTGACCTTTGTGTTCGTTGCTACCAGATAGTAGAACTATGATTTTTCTTATTATCAAGTTGATTTATTCCACAAAAATAATCTTCTTGCCTATTTAGGAATGTAACATCGCATCTTGCACTGACTAATTTTGAAATCGTCCTATTACATATGGTGGAGTTTCAACTGATGAAGTTTGACACATAATAATTGGTTTACACCATGCAAGTTCTTGATTCTAAATACCATTGAAGAACAAGAATTATGATTATGGGCATATTGAATACATGGATAACACCACTCATAATATTATATCAAATTGTTTTGGACATGGTACAAATTACCTTTAGATGTGCTAGCAAACTTCCAGATTGACTATCTATTTGGATAGGTTTGGCATTACAAAACTTATTTTGGCCTTGGAAATTTGGTCTGAAAAAAGGTCTATTTTGTTGATTGGGAGGATAGTAAGGTCTGAAACTCTAATTTTTCTACCTTTTAAGAACAAATATCTCATTCCAAAAATATTTTAATATGACTTTTATATCTTGTAAATCATTTGATTGGCTTGGGGATGCACTAATTTGGCCTTATAGGATGAGAATTATGTGTTGGAATTAGAGCTATTACAGGTATTTAGAAAGGAAGATGGGAGGAGGAATTTATAGAAATGGGCATGGGCATCAACTCCGGAGGCCTTGGAGATATTTTCCCATGCCCTTGTATAAGATTTTTTCTTATCTAAATACTTGTAATATGTCATAACCTGATCCAAGGGAGTGCATCCTTTTGCCCAATGATTATATCATCACCGAAATATCAGAATTTTAAAGCCATTAGATAATACAAAAAATCATACTAAGGAGTAGGCCTTACCAATTGTGGAATTTTGTGCCAAGTTTCTTTTGGAATATGTAGTTGAAATTAGTCATGAAATCTTGTGGTGCTATCTTGATAGTGGTAAATTGTTCCACTAATGAAAGATGATATGATTTTTCCTCAAAATGCATGTAAGAAATTCTCCTAGCTGATCCCATGTAGTGGTAGAATTTAGTGCCATCCTTATGTACCATTGCAATGAGTTTCTTTTGAAATAGGTTGTTAATATTATGAATACAATATTGTCTTGATTAACATGATAAATAGATTATATATTAGTGATGTAGAGAAAAATTAAAGATTCAAACATATACTCACTCAACCAATAAGATTCTAACAAATTTCATCACTTTTACTCTACATTAGAAGATCATATTCAAGCTTAAAAGTCCTAAAATATCTCAAACATGAATATTTATCACCTATAAGACCCTTATCATCACCACACCCTACAAAACAACTCTTATTTTCATGCTAACAACTCCTTGCGAATTCATAGTCAAGAACCTTAACTTACTCAATTTTGCTCTTGTCATTCTTACTAGTCTTTGGTTTATCAGGAAAATTTTACTTTCCCATATCCTTGTATCTTATCCACTACCTATTACCCTATCTTACACTCATAATAATGTTAAAAAGAATCAATAAATTGCACCCAAAGAGACTCAAACCCAAACTCTTACTAACTTGTCTTAACTTGCCCTTCCTTTCTCTCAAGAACATGTAGTTTGCTAGCACTAGGGTTATGAGTTTATAAAGTGACCCACAATGAACTATCACCTTAATCAATTTTCCTTCATCACCCTTGATATGCATGTAAAATCTCAGGACTTTACTCCTTGCATAACTCCTTCTATCTCCTTTTTTGAATTTTATCTCTCAAACCCTCAATCAGGTCTACCTCAGGTAGCTATTATCCATATCTTCATTTATCATAGGTATCAAGACACAAATTATATGTTTATGATATCCCTTTAACCTCTTATTTATTCCCTTGAAGTTTCACTAGCTAACTCCAAGTTACTAGTATAGTTCCTTAGTAAAGTGACTCCTACAATTAGGTTTTCAAACCGTGCATTCAGTCATTTAATGGACTGGTAAAAAAATATCACACTTATACCAATGAAAATATGAGGTTACTTTTTAATATGTTATTGGAATACTTCATTATCACTCCTTCCAAATATCAGCTAAAACTACCTTAGTTTGAGGGTCCAAATTTCATGCCCTAGATCTGTCTTTCATGTAGGTTACAGTGTGACCTGATAAGGATAAAATGATTATATATTCCTTTCTCATTATTGTTAAGATATAAAAATTGAACCTAAGGTCTATGTCATCCTCTGACTTGGCTCTATCTTGGTAGTGGCTCATAACAACAAAAATAACATCCTCAACCAAGCAAAAATAGTCTATTGTGCATGTTAGAGATAGGGTTACCTTATAGTTTGCAAAATCAAGATCTTACATGGGAAGGACTCATTGTTTTCTTGAATTCACTCCTATGATCACCCCAATGGTGTCAAACCATTTTATCATGGAGTATGGTGCCAAATATGACTTAAATTTGATCAACAATCAAAACACAGATCGGTTCATGGTATTTCCAAGAAACCCTAACATGTAAGAAAAGATAACAAATACGAGTCTTATACTCCTTGAATTCATTTACCAACTCTCTCAACATTCATTTTTTCATTAAATAACCTCATGAAAATTTCCATAGATCAAGTTAGTCATAAGAATCCTTCACTACTCTTCATAGTCATAGTCCACTCTTGGTTTCAACATGCAAGGATACCTACATCAAAATTAACACTTTTAAGGATTTGGGAAGACATGAGCACCTAATTTTCTTGAGGATCAACACAACATGCTCAACACATTTCATAAATCCTACTTCCTAAACTACACACAGATGCTTAAATAGTCACTAAGTTAAAAATGCACAAGAATCACCAAGAATCAATGTACTAACACTCAATTACTAAGCTAAAGATCATCTAACATTCATTATGAGATCAAGAATCCCTTACATTTACAAAAAAATACTCAAATATCATGTAAGAATCTATCACAACCCATATTGTATTATGGGGATAATTTATGTAAAAACCATCATGGGACTGAAACGTAGAGTAACCAACACTCATTTTGGAAGTACCCTTCTAATTGATCCATATCTAGATAACATGACTTTATTTAGTTTGCACTTAAGCAAGATAACACAAGGTGGCATCACCCTCATAGACATGAAAAAAATCTCCTCATTCAAGGGAATCAGGTGAAGTACAGCTAATGATTAAATATTTTTTATATGGAAAT
The DNA here is from genome assembly GCA_019776745.2 of Taxus chinensis. Lineage (NCBI taxonomy): Eukaryota > Viridiplantae > Streptophyta > Pinopsida > Cupressales > Taxaceae > Taxus > Taxus chinensis. The sequence continues at coordinate 84,721,421 of CM034157.1, forward strand.
AAGGAGGTTACTTTGAGATAATAATGATTTCATTTTTGGATCCGAATTAGGTTCCTTACATGACATGGGACCCTATTCATGAAGGGGTAATCATACACATACTGAGTGGTCACTCCACCATATGACCATAGCTCTCCAAGATCCAAGAATGTTTAAAACAACATCAACAAGAAAAAATGGCCAAGATATTCAAATATTGCAAAATAGAGGGAAAAGCTCCATTTGAATTTTGAAAGGCCCATAAATAGATTAACCACACATACTGACACTTAATGACTCATAGGAATACATTGGAGAGGTTTGGAGATGATTTTTACTCATCAATTTTTGAGAGGTATTGTAACATTCATAAGGTTTTTTTACACTAGACAAAGTTGTATGCTTTTCCAATTAATTAGCCACATTTCTTAGTTAGAGACACAATATGTAAATTCATGGATGAATACATTGATTCTCCCCAGTAAAACAATGGGATCTCACAAGTAAGCAGAAACTTTCATACTTCATCATAATGGGAAATTTCATAATTGGTTTCCATCAATGAATGGAACAAAAACATGATTTCTTAGGAGGTTTAGATTCAAATTGAGACTGGGTTTTCAGATGATTGCAATATCACTCAAAAATTAATGTTCTACTCCTGGACTCAGAAACCATTCAGTGAAAGTAAGTGTTTAGAACTCTAAACATCTACTTCTCCTAGCTGAATATTCACAGGTGAACATTCAATGAAATAAAATGGAATAACTATTGTAGATGATCTCAAAAGTGTGGGACCTTTGGCAAAGCAAGATCAACCTTCAAAGATATGCTGTAAATATCCTCTTGATATTATGCCCATTCGTTACATGTTGGACTGAACATGCATGACAACACTAATATTTGCTAAGTATAACATCATATTTTGACAATATATCTTTGCACTTTGATCCCACCTAGTGTACCAGGAAAGGTATAAGGTAATCTGAAAAGTGCCCTAAAGAGTATGGTCTGATAATTCACCTTTCACTTGAAACCAGGGTTCAAACACTCATAGATTCTATGGGCGACATGTATGTTAAAACTGATTCATTTAGAGAGGGTTAAAAAAACTCAACTATGTTGGTCCTCAGGAAATGCACCCCTATAGATCTTAAAACAATCCTCTCTAAGGGTAAGGGATTAAAAATTCAATACACAACACATGGACAAAAACCATACGTCACACGTCATTAAATGTAGCCAAGGATGGCTCTAACATTTCCTTAGGGATAATCTTGGGATGAGTTAGGGGCACGTACAAAGGAGATGGAACTTTCCTGCTACTTTTGGTCATGCCTCGAACCAGGGTGAGAGAACCCACGGTGTAACCTAAAATGCAGAGGGGGAGATGGGGCTTTTGTTCACTTAATTTATTTTTATAGGGGGGTTGATCTGGGATAAGCATGGCCAAGGAAAAAATATTTCACTTTCAAAATTTGTCACACAAAGTATTGCGTATGTTGATCACACCAGAAGCAGTTTAGTAAAGACAATTAAGTTCAATTGTTCTTTCATTCTCTTAGCAATGGTATTAAGGCTAAAAGACACCTTCAGTGATGTTTAGAGTAATTAGGTGGTAAAATAGAACAAAAATATGATTTAAAATGGGGGGGGGGATGGGGTCAATTATGGAAATTATGACTTCACAGATGGGGAATCATAAGTAGAAAAAATTATTATGACATGACATTAAACACTAAGTATTCTGTAATCTTGGAAAATGCACAAAACTAGATCAACCAGTGACAATCTCAACTAATAACTATTTGCACTTATTAAAGCTCAATAAATTCAAAGGATTCAATATAATCTCTAAAATATCATAATACAAAATCTTGACCTAAGTATTTCAAAAAAGTAATTTATTGACTTTCATCCCTCATATTCCTAAGATACACTCAGAGGCTTACACAAAAATCTATCAGTACAAAATGCTTATGACAAGGATTTTATAATACTTATTTCCAATATTGTAGAAGAAAATCTCACAACACAATATCAAACTTAATAACCAAGACATAATCATTAAGGAAGGATTTAGTGTATGACAAAGAGAAACAGTAAACACAATACTACAATAGAAAAATATCACTCATTAATGGACAATTTCTACAACACAAAACCCAAAAGAAAAAATTTAAAACTTAAAGTAGACATACTTTATTCATTTCTTAAATTTCTTAACAAGGGAACATCAAATAAATTCTCTCAAATCCTATCAATGGTTGTACACTTACAACCAACTTGACACAAAAGTTTGGGAAACTGAGATTAGTATGCATTTCATGATGGAAACATACAATGTTCACAATTACATCTCTAACCTTTCCAGAATTCGAAAGACTAAGCCCCTTTGATTTGAATACCAAAAATTAACTCCCTTAACTATGAGGAAAACCACCATATTTATACGATTTGATGCCTTCTTGCAACCCAAATTCCCCCCCAAAAACTTTAACAAACCATCCCAGAAAGACACGACAACCGAGCTCCATTTTTGTAAATTATCTTGTAACGGTAAATATACCTTCTTATTTCTTAATTTGATTCTGCTTCTAGATGCTGACATAGATATACGTGGGATTTTTTTACTTTTATTGTCTAAACCCCATTTTTTATCTTATTCATGTTGTCACCATCCTTCATGTGCCCCATCACAAATCATATGCTCCCACATGCCATTATTTTTTAATTTATTTAACATCTACCCTTTTTGGGAATATGCTTTGGGAAATGGATAATCATTTATACTCCCTCATGTTTGATGCTTTCTTTGTGTGAATTACCACTTCAAACTGAAAATCACCTTTTGGAAGATATCAATCTGCTCCAGACCCGTGCAAGTTTCTAGAATTGATTTCTCATTCAATTCTGAAATGATACCTTACATAATTACTCCCAAATTTCATCCTCTTATAAAATCCCATTGTTATCTCATAAATATCATATCTCCCATTCAAACATTTGAGTGAAAAGAGAGGATTTTGCTCTCCATTCTTCTCAAGAAATGGTAGATGTAGAGCTAGGAACCATCTTGAAATAAATTTCTTCGGATACTTTGCACTCAATCTTTGACCTTTCTAGCCTAGAAGAGGCCTTTGTGAGGATGATATTTGAGATTGAGGATCAGGTGGAGACTAATGGGCCCCTAGCACCTCTTGTGGTTTGGGTAGCACTAATAAAAAGGCTCATCAAGATGACTCCCTTCTTTTCTATCTTCTAGGTCATGTATTATCATTTTTTTCGTGTGGAGGACCAAAAATCTCCTGAACTATTGAAGAATTTTTGGCTTCATTGTCAGCCCACCATTTACAAAAACATCATTATATATCTCCTTTATTATTTAATGAAAAATTGGTGCAGAAATAAATCCTGCCGCTACCTATGAAATGTCTATTGATGATCCTGTGGAGGATATATCATCAATTTCCTATAAAATCACCGCATGATGGAACAAAGAATTTCTCATCTTGAAAAAGTACCTGTGAAATATTCTTCTGGGAAGGCCCTTGAAGTGCCACCTCCTTATATGAGAAGATGCAAACAATGTGCACCTAATACAACTTGTGCAAATCAGCCCATTCTTGTGGATGAACTTGAATCTTGCCCCTCGACAGTACCCACTGATATTCCTGGGTCTTCCTCATCTTCAAAAGTGACTACTTGGTGAGGTACCAAGGGCTACCTCAAAGGCAGGTCTAACCTCCTTGAATGGGTTTTCTCCTACAGGAGGAAATTGGAATTAATCAAAATCTTGGAGGGGTCCCAAAAACAATATTTCAAAGCTCATGGAACTAGGAATGTCTAGCAATACTTACGGGGGACATCTTGTACATTCATGGTGCTCAAGACCATAAAGAATTGGAGTTCAGGAAGAAGAAGTTGTTGAATTAGAATCCTCCTTTTGCAGAGGAATGTATAACAATTAATTAATATTATACCTCTTTTGTAATATATTTCTTTTTGTATATGCATATTATCAGCTATGTGAATTTTAAGGGTCGGGGCCTCTATAGAATCCCCATTTTGTTCGTATTACATAATACGATTTCTTTTATTGCATTTGTTAACTTAATAATTACTTTCCATCAATATTGAATTTATCTTTATATAGAATAGTAATCATTTCTACATTCATATTGCATGGTTTGAATATCCACAGTAAAGATTTTTATTTCTCTGTTGGTGCATCTTACAACTATTTTGGAATTTTTATACCCTTATAACAACAGTCTAATCCCATGCGCGTCGGCCTATCACCAGTGGCGTTGGGTGCTCACCCGAGGCATGTGTGGGTGTGAGCCCCTCCTTTATGTGATTTTGTGAGAATACATCATCTATGATAGATACTTAAGTGTAAAAGAATGGAAAAGAACCATGCATTCATTCTAGAACCTAGGATGAGTTATCATATCAATGCATCCATTAAAAGAGAAATATCAAACAACATATAGAACTGATTCATAACACAAAGGAAATGCACTAGGATTATGCTCATGAACACATATATGCTTTAGAACAGAACCTTATATTCATATTAATGAGTTCAGTAACCACATTACATTCATTGAGGCCATAACAGACCCATATAATAATGCAGAGAAAGGTCATGCATCAGAAACTAAACTATGTCCTTCATATTACAAGGATAAACACAGACCCATCCCTCTAAATATGCCATCACTCCTATATTTCCTCTAATCCCAACCCATAGAATCCTCCATAATATTTCTGTAGAGCTTCACCTCTCTTCCACCACCTCTCTCTACTCTCCTCTATCTCTCCCTTCTACTACCTGCGCATCTCTATATATAGCTTTTTGCCTTCACCACCATGCCTTCTGAGGTAACAGATTGGTTGCCAAGTGTCCAAGTGGTCCTCCAATGGAGCATGCCTCCTTTGATCTGAGCTCTCCACTCTTTGCAATGATGTCCTTCTGGATCCTTCCATCGCATGCATGGAATATTCCATTCTTGATCCTACAGCTGTCAGGTTGGCACCTTATCCACTCTGCATGCTAGATGGGTCATGCTTTCCTTGTGTCTTGTCTGGAACTCTGAATATGGCTAAGTCGCAAAACCCATCTTGTCTTACGTGCACATGCACCATGTGTTCTGCTAAACCCTGCTAGAACCCTATCCTATGCATGCCTTCAACCTGTGCATGCCCTTCTTCAAATAGGTCTCGTGTGCCCACGCACCTTCTTGTACTTAGCCAATATTCTGGGGCCCAACATCACCCCACACTATGCCTATTCTCCATCCTTGGAAACACTTCTCTTCAAAGAATAAAGAATGGTGGGCTCTCAGAATAGGGGAGAAAGAATGAAGGAATGAAGAATTGGGAGAAAGAATGAAAGAATGGGGAGAATGAAGGAGAAAAATGCTTATTTTTGAAGGAGGAGAGGGAAATCCTTCCCTATTTCTACCTCTAGCTTTTCCCAAGCATCAACCTCATTCTGTGCTTGCTGACAGAGGTCTCTGACTAAGGTGCTCACCTCCTCAAAACTTAATTCCTCCCCTTTGGCACTCATTGTCTCAACAATACTTTCCAATTGTTTTCCCAAGTCCTCAAGTGCATCCATCCTGTGGGTGATCTGGGGGTATAATTCCTTTAGCTAGATTTTGATCGAGCCTCACAAGGTCTCGATAGCTTCTGACTTATTTTCTACCTTGGCTAGGATTTTATCTCTTTCTCCCTGTTCCCCTTATTCTTTTCTTGAAACTCCTTGAGTTCCATTTCATGAGTGGTGACCAGGATGCTTTCCACTCTATCTCTATCAGTGCAGTTGTCATATGCAGCTTCTGTGACTTGCGCGGTGGCCTTTACCTCTATAAGGAGTTTAGTATATCGAGAAACAATCTCAACAACCTTCATCTTCTCTTCTTTCTCTTGGTGCATCAGCACTTCTTCTGTAGACTCTAAGGAAAGTGGCCACCTTTCCATCATGAGGATGTGGGTCAAATCCTCCAGACACTGCAAGGTTGATTCATATTTTTTCTCAGGTGGTGCTAGGTCAGGATGCTTTAAAACAATAACACCCATAATCATTTCAATCTTCTTATGTAGCTCGCACGCCTTTGCTTTCTCCTCTTTCAGTTCATGCCTTAACTATGTGCTGATAAGCTCTTCTTGCTTCAAGTCCTTTCTCTTCTCAATGAGCTCCTTCTTTTCCTTCTCCAATTCCTCCTCCAGGAATCTCACTCTATCATTCCTTCTAAACAGTCTGGCCTCAATCTCAACTGAAACTTTGTTGAGTGCATTGCAGACCTACTCATCTGATAATTGTTGAGCATTCACCAAGGGATTTACTCCTTTTATTTCTGGCACCTTCATCAATGCTCTCTGACTTACTTCAAACTCAGGTTCATCCATGTGGGACTCGAATGCCCAAGATAACATCTTCCTGGTTCAGGGATATGCACCTTCTTCATCAAATGAAGACATAGCCATGAGTTGCTCCATTAGTACGGTGCTTTGGAAGTGCATGTGTAGCACCTTTCTTAGGATCATTAATGTATCCCATTCCTTACTCTTGTGCCACCACTATGCCTTTCCCACCTATTCATGTAAATTTTGGGAAGCTTACCACCAAATTGGGATTCCCACCCATGCTGCCATATTCTTTCCCAATGCTTTCTTCTTCCATCTCCTTCAAAATTTCATCTGCGCTCCTCCAACTCCTGTTCCACCAAATCCTTCATGATGCCCACCACTTCTCTCTCCATGGATTTCTCCACTTATTCCTTGGTGAGGCTTGGGATTCTCTAATTTTTGGTGCTTACCTCTTCACTCACCCCCTTTCCTTGATCCTCTGCTTCCTCCTCGTCATTATTCTCCTCTTCATCTTCCTTGTTATACTTCTCTTCAACTTCCTCCTCCTTCGAGTCATGTATATCATATACTGGATGGTCTTCACCTCCTTCAGGCTCATCATCATCCTTGTCACCAATGTAGGCATCTAAATTTCTGTCTCCTCTGAGTCTGCCTCTTCTGCCACCTTCTGCTTCTTCCTAACTGGTGATTCCAGTATAGGAGATTCTTCTTTCTCCTTCTCCTTAATAGGTGACATCTTCTTTGGTGATTCTTCATGTGTGAGGGGATCTTCATGCTCTGGTGCCTCTTCTTCTGGGGTCTTTTCCTTGACTGGGGACTTCTTTCTACATGCGTAAGTGCTAGGCTTTGTGACTGCTTTGGTGTGCCCACCAATTGTGTGGTTTACACACTTGGTGCCTTCTTCTCCTACACCTCTTCTCTTTCCCTCTTCTTTGGCATGGCCTTTTTCTGACCTGTGGGGTCTTCTGGAATGGAGACATCACTCTCCAGATAGGCACCTTTCTCAAACTTAGGCCTTATGCGCAGATATACCCTTGTTGTAGCCCTTCTGACGATTGGCAGCGTTATCGGCTTCATCATTTGTACTTTGTGGGAGACATACTTCTCCATGTATGCACACTTCTTAGGGTACATGATTTTGGTGCAGCTCATGGTGGTCTTGGTCCACCTCACTAAGGTTGAACCTTAGCCTTTTGGCCTCCTTGAACCGGTTGACCCCTGCTTGGAAGTATTGCGTGGTGAAGGAGAAGGGTAGCTTGCACCATGGGCTCTTAGTCCCATTTGTCAAAGTAAACCTACCAATGCAGAAATGTTGATAAACTACAAACTCTTCCTCTCCATCCATGAGTGTGGGAAATTACTCTGGGATCCTCCACTCTACCCTGAATGCATCACACATTCATTTGTACCACTTCTCTAGGCATGCCTTGTGAGTGACCGTCATGGTTTCACAAGTATACTTCTCAAACCTTTTTGGGCGAGGAGTTCTCTTCTAGATACTCCCAAACAAAATTTTCTGGCCCATCTCGTACTCCAATCTCTAAGAAGATGATGGTGAGGAGGATGTTTCCAAATAATATCTTTTCTCCTTCCTGCGTGCTGCTTATGATTTCATCTGCAATAAAGGTGGACAAGTTATAGATGGTCCCTTCTGATATTTTCCGGCATACATTCAACCATGCCTTGTTCACTTGCATCCATATTTCTTGATCATTAAGCTTGGTGACCAAGCATGGCCATCCTCATAACAGGGTCTAGAATTTCTGTGATGTCAAAGTACCGTGAACCCTTTTTGTAGTCATAAGCTGCTACTATTTCCTTGATAGCCTCCTTATCACTCAAATCATCATCTATGGATTCCCCTTCACAATTCAGGCTAGTGAACTTGGATATCAACTGTGGTGTTATGCACATCTTGTGGCCTACAAAGTAGAAATGGTCTTCATGCATGTGTGACATCAACCATTGATATAGCCACTCAGGCTTGCCAAAGTAAGGAAACTCATACAGTTGCAATAGCCCTACCTTTTCCAACTTTACTTTCACCTCGTTGTTGTATATTGGCATTCCATCTGGTGTCCTCTTGTTAGTTGGATGAACCAGCTCCAATGCCATTTCTTTCTCTGTAGTGCTCATGTGATGGTTGTAATCACTCACGGTCATCTGTCTCAAGTGTGACACCCACTCATTTCCCAGCAACACTCCATCTGGGTACTGCATTTCTACATACCATTCCTCATTGGAGCTCGTGATGGTAGTGGTTTGTTTTCCTTTTCCCTTTCCCTTATTTTTCTCTAGTGAGATGGTTTCCTTCTTTGGTGTCATTCTTTCTGTTCAGTTTAAAATTTAAAACTCCTTTCTCTGCTCTACTACTCTGCTCAATCTCAAAACTCAACTCCTGGAATAAATCCTTCTATATTCATGCCCTAGCTACCAAACCCTAACTAGGAAAACCTTCCACAAGATGGTGCACTACAAACTAATTCTCCCCATGCCCGTGTACTCCTTCCAATTTGCAGATCTACTCTAGTCACACACTTAGATTTCTAGGATTCTTCTTCCTTCACACAAATCTCTCTGGATGCCCTAGTTCGCAAGAGTGCTTCAACTTCGTAATAGCAAGGTAAAATAATGACTTTCCTGACCTCATATTTATAGTTTTTTCTCCCCTCCAGCAATAAATGCTATACCACCTACCAATGTACTTAACATTAAATGTGGATTTTTCCACTAGGCTGACTTTAAGCACCCTTACCCACGTGCCCAATCCTGCATGAAAAACCTTCTACAACCTTCTGGTGCGTAAAAATCCAATCTGACCGAAGACTCTTATGCGCATGTCTACAGTGCTGAAGGCACTTCTTCTTGTCCTTTACCTAATTTTTTCCCTCACCTACCTCATGTTGTTCATGTGCACTCTTCATCCTTTGTACGTGGTCTTTGTTACAGCCTTCTTGACACCATAATTCATTATCCACCATTTCCCCATGTGCTTTCTCAATCTTACGTGCTTCCTTCTACTGGGCCACTCAACTTTTACTACTGGCTTATACTTTTCTTTGCATTACTCCACCCCACACTAAAAAGATGTGTGGTCCTCTGTGCATACACAATATTAGAAAATAATGTGGTTACCAGTGCACAAGGCACGAAACGAAACAAAAAGAAAGGAACAAGCAACAAGAAAATAAAAAACATAAAGGGAAATTCTAAGCTAACTGGAAATACTGCCTTATTTACAAACACCAAGAAGACTTATTTATAGTAGGGCTTCAGCCTACTCCCATTGAAATGACCTGGTAATCTCATCCCATCTAGCACTTGTAACTAGAAAGCACCTGAATCAAGGATGTACGAGATGATGTAAGGTCCCAACCAATGGAATTTCAACTTCCCAGGATGGCACAGATACTTGGAATCATACAACAACACCATCTTCCCAACCTCAAACTACTTGTTCTTGATATGATGATCATGTCATGCCTTTTGTCTTGCTTTTTTGTCTTCTGACTCCATCTAGCAAGTGATCACCTTTCATCTAACTGCATCAACTTATCAATCCTCTCTTCCAGTGCTTGTTCATCATCCAATCCTCCTATGCGCACTATACACAATGATGGTAACATGAATTCAACTGGAAAAATAGCCTCCTGCATGCCAAACACCAATTGAAATGGTGTGGCCTTGTTCAACCTCTTGTAGGTTGTCCTGTATGCCCATAGAATGGATGATACTTTGTCATCCCAATCTCATCTTCCAATGTCACAGATTTTGGCCAATGTGTGACTTAGTATTTTGTTAAATGCCTTAGTATTTCTATTTTCACTTGAGGGTGACAAGGGGTAGTCTTGTGATGGGCCACCATAAATTCTGCTAACAGAATCCTGACCATTTCATTGAGAAAATGTGTACCTCTATCACTTGTTAAGCTTAAAGGACAACCATACCTGTTGATTATGTTCTCCCATAAAAATCTAGCAGTTGTCGCTGCAGTGTAATCCTTCATAGGCACTGCCTCTTCCCATCGTGTCAAGTAATCAGTGCAAGTAATGATATACCATGAACCAGTCCTTCGCGCTGGCTGAAAAATTGGCCCTACAAAGTCGATTTCCCATTTTTCAAATGGTTCAGTGCTGGCTATTGGTCGCAAGGGAATTTCATCCCTCTTTCCAGGTTTTCCAAGGCACTGGCAATGGTCACAGGCCTTGCAAAACTCAATACAATCCTGGTAGATGGTTTCCCACCAAAGCCCTGCAAGTAGAATCTTTCGTGCGGTAGCATTTCCTGCATAGTGTCCTCCTGCAATCCCACCATGTGCTTCCTCCATAATTTCCATGTGCTCATGTTCTAATATGCATCAGCATGTAGAACCTCATCATGTCCTAACTTATATAGATCTCCACTAATCAACATGTAGGGTGTGACATGTATTGCTAACTGCTTCCTCTCTAGAGCCTTCATCCCTTCTGGTGCCACACCTATTTTTAAGAATACTGTGATATCTTCCAAGTCTGAGGGTGTGCACTGCAACCTAAATAGTTGTACATCTAGCATGGTATCCTCAATGCTTTGAGAATCCTCCCCTGAGTTAATCCTTGATAAGTGGTCAGGTCATGAATTACTTTCCTTAGTTTTACAACCACTGTGAACTCAAATTCTTGGAATAATAGGACCCAACGACATATGTGCCCTTGCAAAATGGGCTTGTTCACCAAATACTTCAATGTCAGGTGGTCCGTGTAGAATATAAATGGTGTTTCCAATAGGTACTGTCTGAACTTATGCAACACGTAGATCATTGACAGTGCCTCGTGCTCAATAGTTATGTAATTATGTTCTACTGGTGTCAACTTTCTACTTGCAAAACACAAGGGGTGATCAACAATCCCCTCACCAGGTTGTGCTAGTACTACTCCCATGGTTGTCCCTGAGGCATCAACATGCACATGGAAAGGCTTATCCCAAGAAGGAAAACATAGTATGGGTGCAGTGACAAGCCTATCCTTCAAAGTGTCAAATGCCTTCTATTGCACCTCTCCCCAATGAAAGGCACTCTTGTGTTTTAGCAATTCCTCCAAGGGTGTGGTGATCTTGGCATACCCCTTGATGAATTTCCTGTAGTACCCTGTATGCCCAAGGAATCCATGCACTGTGCTTTGACTAGTAGGCTCCCCTAATCCCACAATAACTACAACTTTGGTGGGATCCACTAGTAAGCCTTCTTTACATATAATATGTCCTAACAGGGTTCCAAATGGAGTAGCAAAGACACATTTCTTAATGTTGAGGGATATCCTCAATTGCTGACATCTCTCAAACATCAGCCTCAAATTGTCACAATGGTCTTTTACCAACCCATACACAGTCCAGTCATCCAGGTAAACTTGAAGAAATTTATGGATGAAGTCCTGAAATGCTTGTACCACGATGCGCGAGAACACAACAGGCACATTCTTCAATCCAAAAGGCATAACCATGTAGGAAAAACTTCCCCATTCAGTGGTGAAAGTTGTCTTTCTTTGGTCTTCCTTTGCAATCCTGACTTGGTGATACCCTGAGAACCCATCCGTGAAAGAGTAGACTTCACACCTAGCTACTCCCTCCAAAATTTCTTCAGTAAAGGGGGTTGGAAAAGGATCGATGACACATACTACATTCAGGTCCCTGTAGTCAACACAGATCCTTATTCTTCCATCCTTCTTGATACTGATGACCATTGGGCTTATCCATTCTGATTCCTCCATAACCTCAATGATACCAGATGCTATCATCTTGTCTATTTCCTCCTTGACCCGTATGCACAAATTCAGATTCATCCGATAAGGCCTCTTCTGAATCAGGTGCACACCTTCCTTCAACTTGATCTTCATCTCCCCAAGGAATGGTGGACACCTTTGAGTTCATGGTACCCATGAGGGAACAAATCCTGGAACTCATGCAATAGATCAATGACCTTTGAAACTTCTTTTTTTGACCAATAGTCCCTAATGATAGCTTCCTTAGGTTTTATCTCTGTCCCAATGTTAACCTTCTTTGTTTTCAAGGGCTCATGGTAGGTGTGTGCTCACTCATCAGTGTTATCTATGTTTTCGTGTGTACATTCAGAATGGTTAACATCCAAACTTTCCATCTCTTCACCATCTACTACATAGACCATTTTTCCTTTTTCTTTTTCCATGCACGCGCTGCTCAAGCTGTACTTCCTCTGATTCTTCTTCATTGAGGCACATCTCCAAATAAGGCTCACCTAACAAATCTAGTAGCCTATCTTCTACCATAGCACTATCTCCCATCGTAAGGTGCTTGATTACTTATAACGCCTTATCCACTGATGGCTTGGTACTCCTATACTTGAAATCTTGAATGAGATCAGCCACCAACTCCTACCAATTACCTATTTGATGATGCATCTCTGAATGAATATACCATGTACATGTGCACAACCTTGTAAGGTGGAATATAACTTATGCACCCATAACAAAGGTGGTAATGCTTTGCGCTTCCCATCTAGGCCTTCTCACACACTTGGATATGAAATGAGGTGGTCTCTTTACCATGGTAGTCTTGGATCATAGTGGGTGCATTTCTCTTAGAGAACCTTATAGAAAATGTGACTCTTACCTCACACCATTCTAGGAGGCTTTCCTGATGTGTATCCCACCAGTGTGTTGTAGTTCTGAGTAGGTTATAACTGAGCATTCCCCTTCTCTCATCCTCATTCTTCCACTGAGCCTCCATTTCTCACAAGAAAATTTTAGGGTATGCTCCTCTAGAGTAACTTGGAAACTTCTTCCCTCCTAGGCACTTTGAATGAGTGTGCCTTCATTACCCTTGTTACAGATCCTCTCAACTATCACCCAATCAACTCATAAGTCCCATGTGCCCAATTTTCACATGCCATGCTAGTGGTATCACTCAAGGACTGAGCATCTTCAAACTAGATAACTCCCTCAGTGGGATGAATTATCTCAGGATCTCTGATGGATTGCACATAGATTCTGTCAAGGAATTCCTCTCCTAAGGGATTAGTATAGGTAACTGAATTCCCATATGTCAAAGGGATGATCACCCTTTCTTCCTTGTTCTCAGAACTGATATACCCCTTGTTAAACCGTAGGTTAGAGTTTTTCTTATAACACCAAGGGCACCCAAGTAATGCTGGGAAATTATATGCCTTGGTGAGCACCAAGACTTTCAAATCCCTAGTGAACTTAGCCCCTTGAATAGTGATAACCACATCCTTCAAGACTCTAATGGGCATCACCTTTATCTTTTTTGCCATATACAACACATTCAAAGATGGTTGTAATGGCCTTATTCCCATTTGATGCCATGCATCTAAGGTGAGAACATTGACCTCCACTCCTGTGTCGATGAGGATATTACTTAGAATCCACCCATCAACAACTAAATTCAATGTAATCTCCTTATCATAGTCAAGGAGTGAGGAGGAAGGTAATTGCATGATAGGAAAATGGACCTTTTGGAGGTTAGTTGTCAGTGGTACCTTCTCATTAGTCACCAATCCTAGATAAGGGAATAAATTTTCTTGCCTTAACATCCTACATACTTCCTTGACTTCATCCAGTCCTTTTTCAATGTGCTTTATGCTATGTTTTTCAGAGTTCTAGTTGCAGTGTGCTTCACATTTTAGCTATTACTATTCGAATAAGTGAAAATTTCACATTGAAGGGTGGAACATGATCCGATGTTACATTTCTATTTTTTAGTTTTTAATGTGTGAGCGAATTTTCCTATTTTATTCACTGCAGTGAGATATTGATGAGGGATGATACTAGTGCTTGACACATCATGATATGGTTGTAGGTAAACCAATTGAAAACATTAATTTTTTGTTTGTTGTAAACCACTTGCAAAAACACTACTCTTGATTTGTTGGTAAACCATTTGCAAAACCATCACCTTTTTTTTTTGGTACTCCAAATGTAGAAACCACCATTCTTGGTTTATAGTCAACTATTTGTAAAATCAACAGTCACGTTTAAGATTATCCTGTGAAAATCACTAGATCATGAGTAGGTGCAAGTACAAGTTAGGCAAACCCCATGTTTGCTAAGGGGGAATGTTAGGAAAACTGTAGTTAGTATTACACATGTGTATTGGTAAATAATTTTTTTTATAAGAGGTAGAAAAAAGGGTTGAGGGGAACCTACCCGAACAAAGTATGAATGATCTAGTATAAAATAGGGCCAAGGGAGTACCCATTGAAGCCTGACAAGTCCACAAAATGGAAAATTACGTGTTATAGATAAAAAACTAAACTTAAATACCAAAAGTACCAAACTAACAACAAGAGCCTGGAAACTAATAGCAAAACCAAAAAGGGATATTGCCTCTAGAAAATCATAACACCAGTCATTCTCTAATATACGTACTCCCATTGGATGCATGCAAGAGAAGTTCCATTCATTGACCAATCTGGAAATAGTGGACTTCCAATACTGATAATTAGGTTTAACAATCTCCACTATAGACTTAGATCCTTCCTTTTCTTTTTCTTGGAAATTTCCATGGAGTGAATAATCTCTTCCAATAGTTTAAGGTGGTGAATGGTGCTCTTCACATTGAGGATATGGATGTCCCTAATTTGTAGAATGATCTCCTTCATTTTCAACATTTCTTTCTTCATAGACAATGGACATATCTCTTTAGCATTCTTTCGTTGATCACTAAGGAAAATAGTAATGAGTTTCTCTACCTTTTCCTAAAGCTCCCTCAAATCAATGGACACCATGCAAATTTTATGTCTATTGATATTAGTATCCAACCTATAATTTTTAAATTCTTTTTGAAAGACAGGTAGATTTGACCGTTGTATCCTGAGGTTGGAACAGATTCTTCTGTTCAACTTTAATGAAGAAGGAACATATTCCCAACCCAAGAAGATGTTATCTTGGGAATTTGAGTCCCACATAGATAAAATTGACTTTCAATTAAGTGAGAGAGTGCTACTTCCATATTCTAGGAAGTATTTCCCTCAGATTTATCCTAACCGTATTTCCTAGCCTCTTGTCCCTCTCCACTGCTAAACTACTTTTCTTTGTTGTCCTTTTGTTCCCCAGAATCAGAGCTAACTTCAATATTCTCTTGTGGTCCCAAAGACTCACTATCCTTACTCTTATTCTTGACATTTTATTTTGCCAGGATTGACCTAGTCCTTTTTGCAACCGATTCCCCCACTTCCTTCATTCAAGTGAAAACAAATCTGGTTTCATAGATCTCACTTTCCCCCAAATCTTCTTGATTAGGGTTCACTAAATTAGCCCCGAATTTTTCATTTTTTCCAATGAGAGGTGTTCCCGTCTTCAACATAGCTTTAATAAGCCCTTGATGCCATGGAAGGGTAAAAGTTCCTTTCCCAACCTATGTTATAGATTTGGAAAGAGTAAAAATATGAATCAAACTTGCGGTGTCTGGAGGATTTGACATGCATCCTCATGATGGAAAGCTGACCACTTACCTTAGAGTCTACAGAATAAGTGTTGACACACCAAGAGAAATAAGAGAAGCTTAAGGTTGTCAAGACTGTTTCTTGATATACTAAACTGATTATAGGGTATTCCCATAGGTATCTCCCTTCCAGGATTATGTACAACATCATTAACAAAGCTATTTCTTTGTAGGGTGGAATAAAATATAGTATAACCATTATGAAGGATTTTAGGGGCACCCTTACCTTGCATGAAGATATCAATCTTCAAACTATAATAATACTAAGGTTTGAAAATACATCTTCCTTCTAGGGGAAGAACTATCACTTTAGCAATATCGAACTTTGGTGAGATAGTCAAAAAGAGAAATTCCAAACACGAACATGGCCTTCATTCCAAGTTTTAGCCACAACTTCACTAAGATTTTAAACAATTGCATCAAACCTACCTTATCTAACAACTCAGCCACTTCCTTTGACATAACAAGGATTGTGCTAGGTTCAGTTCACACCAAGTTTCCTCCCATTTTAACCCTGTAGCTCTTCTTCCTTTAGTGGTCCTACAAAAACTATAAATTTTTGGTAGCCGGTTTTACAAAAAATGTGTCATTATTTCTCCCAATTACTAAAAAAATATGAGGGGATTTTCCTTTTTAATCTAATCTTTGGGATGATTAGAAATTATGTTTGGCATGGGTCTAGGAATAATCATAACCAGATACATCATCATTAAGAAGATATAGCATTGGGGACATATTCCCCTTCAAGAGTATGAATTATTTATTTTAGCTTCTAGGCTAGTTAATTCCTCAACCATAATAAAATATAAAGCTTCCACCCCCTTATTTGAAACTATATCTACTAATCTATTTCCTTCCCGCTAGATATGTTGGAATGATATTTCATTAAAAGAAGTGTACTCATTTATTTTCCATCAATACTATTTTCTAACTCCAAGCGCGTAGTCCTATCACCCAGTGGGAACTGGGTGCTCACCTGAGGCACGCACGGACGTTGAGCCCCTCCTTTATGTGAGTCTTGTGAGAATACATTGTCTATGACAGATACTTAAGTGTAAAAATAATGGAAATTAACCATACATCCATTCTGAGAACCTAGGATGAGTTATCATGTTAATGCATCCATTCAGATAACAAAAGAGGAGTATCAAAAAACATATAGAATGATTCATAACATAAAGGAAATGCTTTGGGATTATGCTCATGAACACATATATTCTTTAGAAAAAAACCTTATATTCATATTAATGAGTTCAGTAACCACATTACATTCATTGAGGTCATAACATACCCATATAATAATGTAGAGAAAGGTCGTGCATCAGAAAATATACTACGTCCTTACAAGGATATAAACATAACCATCCCTCTAAATATGCCATCACTCCTATGTTTCCTCTAATCCCAACCCATAGTATCCTTCATAATATTTATACAGAGCTTTACCTCTCTTCCACCACCTCTGCTACTCTACTACTGCTCAGAACTTTCTACTACCCGCGCATCTCTATATATAGCTTTTTTCCTCCACCGCCATGCCTTCTGAGGTAAAAATTTAGTTACCAAGTGTCCAAGTGGTCCTCCCATGTAGCATGCCTCCTTTGATCTGAGCTCTCCATGCTTTGAAATTATTTCCTTTTGGATCCTTCCATCACATGCATGGAATATTCCCTTTTTGATCCTACAGCTGTCAGGATGGCACCTTATCCATTCCACATGCTAGACTGGTGATACTTTTCTCTTGTGATGTCTGGAACTCTAAATATAGTGAAGTCCCAAAACCCATCTTGTCTCATGTGTGTGTGCCATGTGTTTTTCTAAAACCTGCTATAACCCTACCCTGCACGCTTTCAACCCACGCGCCCTTCTTCAATTACGTCCCATGCGCCCACACACCTTCTTGTACTTAGCTAATATTCTGGGGCCCAACATGACATATGTAGATTTGGGTCTTTAAACAATATGAAATCATCTATGGAAAACCCAATTAGGGAGAGCTCAAAATGAGCACCAATAGGTTCCCCTAGCACAACATCTAAACTATTTTATATTTCTAATACTACTCTATTCTACCAAAACCAACCAGGAAAAGGAAGAAGGAAGGAAGAGGAAAAATTAAAAAATATGGTGATACACTAAAACATTTTAAGGATCTCAATCTTATTAGAATCACACAGATGGACCATAGGATTTAAGCACACCATACACTAACTAAAAGTGAATATGTGAAAGAATAAGTTCTTCATAGAATGGTTTGGGGTTAAATTATGATAAGATAAAGAAGGGAGAAATATATGGCTCCACAAAAAAAATTCTACATACAACCTATTAAACACAATCAATGACCTAAAAATTGACAAAAAATTGTATGAAGGCATGAATATTAAATTTTTAAACTAAGGATAAGTATGTATCACAAAGGTAAAATCAGTTTAAAACAAATTATGAACTAAACACCGAATGTAGAAAGGTAAAAATAGATCCTTTCTTTCTCACTGATAATACTGAATTACTCCAAAAAAGTGAATGATGGGGGAAAGATAATTTTTACAATGTATTATGGGGTTTTATAAAAACTCTGAGATAGAGGGAGAAGACAAAGTGCTTAGACATGCAAGTTTGAGTTGTAACAATAAAAAAAACATGTGTGCCCTTTTTTTGTGTCTCAAAAATAAATTTTACAAGTGAAAGGAACGCGTCTTACTTAATTTGCTTTATTTTTCTCTGAAAATAGCCTTCATAGTTTTCTTTTATCCAAATCCATGCTTAAAACAAGAATATGATTTCCTAATAATAAGAAAAAATAACTTTTCCCTCATCCCTACATGATTTGTTCTATTTTTAGAAATTTTGGATGATGATAAAAACTTCACTTGCATGTTTTAATCTATTGTTATCTTGTCATGCCACGCTTCTGAAAAACTATGCTAAAAATAGTATTCCATGTTTAACAAAACAAAGCATTTTTGTGGTCGCGCAAAGAAAAAAATCTCCCTCTTAACTTCCCTTTGTCGCATGGATTTACGTGTGTATTTTTTTATATCTTTGTGCCATTTTATTTCTCACCTTTTTCATGGGCTTCTATGCCTTTTTTGCATGGTCTTTATCTTCCTACGTCACATGAACTTTTTTGTAGGTCTGGTTCCTTGATTTTATGGGTTTTTACACGGAATTTTGCGTGGATTTCATCCCTTTAACATACAAAATCTTGTGTGGGTTTATCTTTATTCATTGTGTTTCCTTCTTTTTCACTTTTCCTTTCACACCTTTCAATGTGGCTTCTTTCTATTCGACATGTGGATTTTATTCTTTAATTTTTTTCACGCGACTTCTATCTCTTTGACTCACAACTTCTTGTGTGGATTTATCCTTCATTATTTTTCATGCAGATTTTGTTATTTCATTAACACACAGTGTTTTTATTCTTTGTTGCATGGTTTTCTTGGTTAATTTTATCAAGCGTGTGGCTCTGCATGCATGTATTACTCTTTGTTGCACAAAATTTTGCATGGATTTTGTTATTTGCATTGATGCATGTGTGGAATATTACAAGGATCTATCTTTCTTCATTGTTTATCACATGACTCTGTTTACTTTTGTGGATTGTTCCTTTCCTATGTACAAACTCCTTCATGGGTGTATCTTTATCTTTTCTATGTGGAATTTTGTGCGAATTTCAAATTTTCTCCATAGAAGGGCACCAAACATTGTTTCTCCATAATTTGATTTCTTTCCTCTAATCCATAATTGTTTTAATAAGCATGAGAGCTTATTTGGATAACATTTACTAACCATTTTAACACTCTCATTTTAAAACTTGTTTTCCAAACTTGGTTGATTATTAGAATTTCTTTGTTTTACTGTTATATTTTTCCTAGTTACCTTAGACAACTTTACAACATTCAAAACTAGGAAAAACCCCATCTTTAGCCATTATGATACCAACATTTTTTAGTTTTCCTTGGAAACATTTATAACATCGAAATCTTGGAAAATGCCCATTTACAATCATATCACTTCCGAAATCACCTATATTTCCTTAGTAATGCCTCATCAAACATCTTAAAATTGGAAAATATCCATTTTTACAACCATTATGCTGCCCATTTTTTCTTAGATTCCCTTTGAAAACTCACATAAGCATTCAAATATTTGCAAAATTTCTAGTTTGTAGTCGTTACATTGCTTGAAGTGACTAAAGACTTTCTTCAATATGAAATAGTTAAATCGAATAATCTAGGTCAAGGTTTTAAGATCAAATAATTCATCCATGAATAGATATCCAATGCTTCCTCACATCACCAATAATAGGGAACCTATTCTAGCTATCTCTTCCCATCCTTCATCTCCTAATCAATACCATCCAAAAACAAATCCTCCTCAGAACCTTGAGTCTCACCCAATCAACGTTATCCTAAATAAACATTAGTCACCCAACCTACATCTTCCCTAACTAAAAATCCATGTAAATCCAAACTCCTCTAATCAAACATCCAATTTGACCCTAGCTTCACGATATAGTCCACAAGAACCCCTTTTTCTACCTACATTAAATTGTCTTCTAAGAAATCCAATACCAACATATCCCAAATCCAAATCTAATTCAATTCCTGAGACATCCCAATCTAGCATTATTCATTCTTCCCTTGATTCATATCCATCTACCAATCCAAATTTAATATATTTTCAGGCCTCAAGCCATTTTAAACATGCATTATTATATCCTGACCATTTAAAGATTAATGTTTGTGTCTGCAACAAAAAATGATAAGAAAATATGTGTCAAGATATATTTTCAAAGAGCTATCAAGTTCCTTTGTGGAAAAAATAAGGTCAAAACCACCTAATCCCATCATCTACATCATAAAAAAAATTATAAATCCTAAAAAATTGTTAGAACTCTTGCTTCAAATCAATCCTCTATCATTGACCAAAAAGGACCTCCCCTTATCCTCCCATCATCCCATTTCCCATTACATGGAAAAATGACCAGGTCTATCCTTGACCCATCTTCTATCATTTTATTACCCAATCATCCCTTACATATGACATCCCCTAAATTGAAATCAATCCTTGGGCCACCTCCTACTAGCTCATTACCTTCTATCCTTGGACCACCTCCTATTAGCCCATCACACTCTTTCATTGGGCCAACTCATTCTTTCCTATTACCATCAATCCTTGGACCACATCCTATCCATCCATCATATCATCCATCTTAATAATTGTTACAATCCCACCATCATCCCTAATAATCCTCTCATTAATCCTATAATTCTAATTTCTTCCCACATTTTATGAGACCAATGGAATCACACATTAGCTTATATGAAGCATAAATAGTTTCTTCATCAAGCTAAAATAAAAATCCAAGGAACTCCAAAGCTCAAAATAAATCCAACCACAAATCCAAAAATCAAACGTGGTTCAAAAATCAAAATATTTGAAAATTTCAAGTATAGAAAAAAGTTCAAAAATATATTGATAGGGAAATCAATATCCCATACAAATTATAAGAAAATTATAAATCACTTATCAAGTATGATCTCACCATGATCATCGAGATTGGATCTAATATCTCTGTTGATAAGAAAAAATCCTAGTCTTCCTCATCAAAGAAATCATAAACATTATTGTTGGGTCCTATCACAAGGAGTGACATTGTTCATCCCAAATCCCAATCCATCCTATCCTATTCTTCCCAATATGTCCTAGAAATTTTTCCTCCATCCCATTTTTACTCTTATATATCACCATTTCATCCATTTTCATCATCACCCTTGATGCTAGAGAAAGTAGTATCCCTTTGCACACCGTAAAAAATCTAAAACATATTAAAACGTTTTAAGAAAATAAATAATACAAAAATCAAACATCATAATAAGGTATTACATACACATGGGTGTTGTTTCCTTTCTTTCCATTTCTATACAAAATCACCCATCATTTTCACCCCTTTTATTTTATTTTAGTTAGTCTATTCACACTCATTGTGCATTATTGATCTCTATTGTATCTGTTTTACCTTGGTCTTTCTTTACCTTGGTAAATTAACGAACACTTGACCTCTTAGAGATCCTATCACTATCATAAATTTAATAAAATTGTTGCAAATACCTTTTAGTGTATCTGTTGACACTAGCCAGTTTCGTCAGCATAATCATTTCCATGTCCTTCCATCAAGCCATTATTAGTTATTAACCCCTTATGAAAATAATAAAGAGAGATGAAATACTTTTCAAAAATAAAAACATTATTCAAAAATCAAAAGTAAAAAGTAAATCCATATATATAGCTCTATCTAGGGGTATTTCTAGTATCTCTATAAGGGTTATGGATGCCTGGTTAGTTGTAGAGAAATGTTGCAACTAGAATCAGATACATCTTCATCAGGGATATGAACGTATGGTTGGTAGGGAAGTAATGTATGTCTCTCCTTCCACCCTCCATTCACCAATAAACTATCAAAATTAATCATTCTGACACATTGGGTAGTTTTTCTTCACTTATTTCCTATCAAATCTTAATTTTAAGAAGCAATTAATTTTCACGCACACACATTAGATCTCGATGAGAAACATGACTAGTATGTTACCAAATTATGTATGGAACTTATTTAGACTCTTTCTTTGGTCCATATTTTGTCTCACGACTTGTGCCTTTAGCTCTTAACGTTTTTTATTATTGGAAAATAGTTTTTTGGGAGGGCCTATACCCCATTACAAAAAAGGCTCATAATCCAGATACAACAAAGTAATAGATCAAAGAGTGATCAATATCAAATGTTTTACATGAAAGAACAATTATAGTAATACAAGTGCACAAAAAAGTACCAAAAAAACTTACAAAACCATTGTTAAAAAGCACAGAAACAACAACTAAACAACAAAAAAACAACTAGATATCAACATATTAGATAAAGACATCACTTGGATGATTTATCTATAGTTTTCTTCAAATCCTTCAAGGCACTGAATAAAGATATGGTAGTGACATGAGTGGTTTCATTCTTGTCATCTTGGTTGAAGACTTGGGCTTGTGATTTTCCTCCCCTCTAAATGTCCTCTAGGATGTTGTTGAGCATGCAAATGTTCTTCACTTGCTGTTCCAAGAAGTTGTAAATAGTTGTAATGGACCTAATAATAGAATAATGTCTACCCTTAATATGCACAACCATGTTATCAAGAGAGTTAAGTTTTTTATAGATCTCTTGTATTTAGCGTTTAGCAATCCCAGGATCTTCCTCCATTTTCCTCTTTCCAGTTCTTTTTTTCAGTTGCTTCAGGTCTTTATTCAAGGTCTCTATTTCTTTATCAGTCTCCTCGAACCACTTCAGTAAATTTCCATTGTTCTCCACCTTCCCTCTTCTAGGCCTTGGTTGCCCCATCTGAAGCAATTTTTTTACAAGTTCTACCTCTTTATGTTGGATGCTACGAAGGGTTATGTTTGGGGGAAAAGGGTGATTGAGGGGGAAAGATGGATTTTTGGTTGGAATTTTCCTCTGAATCAAAGTGGCGGGGGGTGAATAATGGGAGAAGTCATGGGTTTAGGATTAGGAGGTGTAGGGGTGAGGGGAATGGTAGGATTTTGAGCCATGCAAAAATAGTGCAACAAAAGGATAAGTCCTTGATGAAGGGGGGTAGTGATGGGTGTTGTTATTCCCTTCATTTAATCAACTCTTTGTTGATGTCATATTCAAAACAGGGGTGTGTCTAAAGCTATATGCAACATGAAGAATCCTAGTGATTTAGTAATTGACTGTAGGTTTTTTTTATTTTATTTTCTGGGGGTTTTTACAGTGTCCTTAGGGTTCCATGGCCAAAGCCTTATTATATCTATGCTACAAGAAACTTGCTGAAATAAACACTCATTGCTGAAATAAATTGCTGGAAATAAACACACGATATAGAAGTAAACAAACTTTGCTTGGAAATAAACACACGGTTGAAAATGTTGTGAAAAATATTGCAAGGAAATAAAAATCTAGTCTATAACACCTGCATGGACAAGTATACAACCGAGTTCAACTTAAAGAATCAAAATCATTTACAGAATTAACAAATCTAAACTATTTTCTTTAGAAATATAAATACCAATAAAACGAGGATCCTAGTTCTTAGAGGAGTGGGCCCTTGCTCCACCTTGAATCAAGATTCAACAAAGTAATATTCTCTCCAAACAAAGTGGATATTTTATTGTTGAAATGTTCTGTCTTACAAAAACTTACTATATCTCTCTATATCTCTATCTATGTATATGTATGTATGTATATATATATATATATATATATATATATATATATATATATATTAAATCTATCTACAGGTCTTTATATATTTTCCATTCAAAGATGCATTTATGACCATAGCTGTTTGTTGGGTTTTAAAATGGTACTTTAACAAAACCACAGTCAGGGGACAACAAGTCCCTCCTCTTTATGGGAGAGGTTCCCTTATTGAAAGCAAGCAACAAAGCTTATATACAAATGTACAACTTTCATCTTAAGGCTGGACTTCTGACATCTTGAAATGTTTTTTTGCTAAAATAGCTTATCAATACAAACAAATGGAAGAACTGAAGAAAGGAAAGATAAGAATATAACAATACTTTTAGGAAATATAGATATCAGAGTAACACCCTATACGTATTGATCAAGAGTGATACAAAACATAATCATTCACATTCATAGCATAAGATATCATTCCATAAACAAAAAGTTATAGAAATCATATCAATAAGAACAAAAAGTTTCTTATCACAAAAGATAAATGATCCATGAATTTCAGGTAAGCAAGAAGAGACAATAGATGAAGATAGAGAGAAAGGGGAAATTCTTCTGTATTGATTACTTTCGATTCTATTTACACTTCAAAAGTATCAGAGTCCAACATTTGCAATGAGCCAAGCTCTTACATTTATAGATGAAGCGAAGAGAGGTGAAGAAGAGAAGGGAGAAAATATGATTTGGAAGCTCAACCAACAACCATCAATGCCCCTACAAATCCACCTACAATATGTCAAATCTGGTTCTGCATGTCTTTGGCATGCTGAAGAAGGAAGGATGGAAGATCAGATCAAATCTAATCTATTTGAAGAAATCATATCACGTATTAATGGCATGAAAGATTTTTTCTAGATTTTTAACCATAAAATATTGCTGAAAATAATATTTTATGCTTCAATGGCGTAGAGATGACCAAGATCTTTCCAACAGTATAAAATTTGTTGAATTTTGAGCACTGGAGTGAAAGCTATGCTCATTTGAATATTTGAATCGAATCCGTATAAAAATGGCAAAAATGCAATTTTCGTAAAATGGATCCACGGGCCTAAAATTGGAATTGTGTCTTTAGCACAAATGATGCAAAGTGTAAAAGTCTCCCTCAAAACCCTCATGCCCACAACTTCATTTTTGATACAGGCCTGACATGTGGCTTTACTTGAGTGGTAACAGAGTAGTGACTCACTTTATAATTTTACTTCTTTTGGAAACAAGGCTCAAAATCTCAAAGTTCTTTGCTGACCCGCTTCCTTATTTTGACTTTTCAATGCTGGCTCAACATTTGAATTTATCCCTTGGCGTGAGCAGGGCCATGATTCACTTTATCACTTTACGCGTTTTATGGAAACAAAGCCAGAATTCCTAAAGTTTCCCGACAACCTGCCTCCCCGCTTTGACCTTTGATGCGGGCTCAATATTTGAATTTTTCCCATCCTGGCAGAGTCACAACCCATTTTACAACTTTAATACATTTTGGAAATAAAACCAAATTTCCAAAAGTACTCCAATGACCTGCCTCTTTGACTTTTCAATGGCCGGTGTCCCCTTTTTGGACCTGGGACCCGTGGAGGGCTGGCGCTAGTTCAGGGTCTCTCTTTGGGCCACGCCTTTGAATTTGTGCTGATGAGACACATGGTAATTCTGCACTCACTTAGGAAGCTTCTTTGAACTTGGCCTTTAGAGGTGCACCATTGGGACACATGGAGGCTTTCATCGGCTCTTTGTACTTAGCCCATGCAACAGCTGGCTTTGTCTTTTCAGACTTGGGACATGTGGAAAGTTGGCACTCATTTGTGGTCTCTGAATTTGTGCACCCTACCAAAAGTGTGCCAAAGAGACACATGGAGAGATAGCGCATGTTTGGGACCTACTTTTAGATTCACTCCCTAAAAGAGCGCCAAAGAGACACATGGTCCCGTTTGCTGACCCTAGAATTTTCAACGACCAATTTAACATTTTTGAGGCTCTGACCATATGGAGGGATGTCACTTATTTGGGGTCTCTCTTTGGGCTGCGCCTTTTGAATTTACACCGATGAGGCACGGGGAGGCTTCCACTGACACTCTTATACTTAGTCAATTAAACGGTCGGCTCTATCCCTTTTCCAGACCTTGGAAACATGGAGGGCTGGCACACATTTGGGGTCTCTCTCTGGGCCGTGCCTTTTTAATTTGTGCCGATGAGGCACGTGGTGCCTTCCGCGGGTCTGTTGCTTTGCCTTGAGTCAACTCGCATGTAAAGTACAATTTTTTTTATCCCTTTCTTCAATATTCTCATGCGCACTCTGATCTCCTTTGCACCGTTGGCCTCCTTCGCCAACCCTTCCCCTTCATTGTTGGATTTGGAATGTTGGCTCGCATGATTGAACCGCCCCTTCCGATTTTATTCTCTGTGGGGTCTTGTTTGATCAATTTTTCTGGGGGGGTAAAATTGGTATAACAGGAAACAACTCAAAAAATTTTAAACTTGACTTGAAAAATGAGGGGAATTTTGAGGGTGATAACACTGTTCTACTGATTCAGATGGAACCAAATAGTGCCCAAAATATATGTTGAATTTGGAACCTTACTGGATGTACAACTATCTAATAAGTTATCCCTAGATTTTTGAGTATGAAGAATTGGAAACATTCTGATCTTCTCCTGATTGAAAGGCTCATTGATTTCTTTATCATCGGATGCCATTAGAATAAACAGATTCCCATTGGTTCCGGAACTTTGGAGAGGTTCCAGAACTAAAGGGGACTATTCCAGATCTAACCGTGAAAGTTTCGGAGCTAAACGAAGGAGTTCCGGAACTAAGTTTCAGTGTTCCAAAACTAAGTACGAAAGTTCTAGAACTAAGTGATAGATCTCATAAACTGTGTGATGGAGTTCCATAACTAAGTCTAGAAGTTCTAGAACTAAGTTGTATTAAAGCCAATGCTCCTAAAAACATGTTGATCACTTCATACTTCATTCTTCTGACTGATTGTGATATGTTTTATTACAAAAACTGAATTTCCACACACTTTGTTAGGAATTACAAAGTTTTTATATGTTAGAACTAAATTCAACAAAAGATGGAAAATTACATCCTAACTTATATTAGATCAAACAAAAGTCACAAAATGTAGTCAAACTTGATAAAAAGGAGAGTAAAATAAGATCATTTATTGCACATTAACGAGAAATATTTTGGCCTTATCAGGTAACATGAGCATGATTTTTGACTTCAAGGATAGAGTGTTCAAGTGATTTTAGTATTAAATGAGGGAAGAATACTTTTACATTCCTCCTAAAATGATTCAAAAAGATTAAATGTTTGAGAGGAACTATAATATATCTACCTTTAAGAGACATACATCGAACCATCATTTTGGTAATCTCATTGAAAGGATTTGGGATGGAGGCAACCTTTATGCCGGTAGTTACAAACATGGGATTTTCTCCCTCTTCCACAAATCTTTTAGTTTCCACTTCCTTGTCAGCTCTTTTGTTAAAAACCATATTTCCTTCCAAACTAAGGTCTGTTATTTCAGCAATGATTTCTTTTGTCACATGTATGATTTTATCTCCATATGTTACCACTCTGTTTTTCCATCCACCTGCAAACTGTAGAGAGATATGTTTATTGTGGCCTTGAATCCATTCAATGAAGCTCAAAATACAAATTAAAGGATGGACATCATCATTTAATTTTAAGGAGACCAAAGTGCACTAATTTGGTAATATGCAGAATGAAGAACTTAATGTTCCATGGGTTACTACAAACTGTGAAAGGATAAAGAGTAGACCATGACCAAGGTGGAATTATAGAATGATTGATAATTATTAAAATTTACTTAGTATCCTAATTTGAATCAAGAAATCATACCATGGGATGAGTGGTTGTAATAAATGAAGGAGTGTGGTTGTATACCAAAAACCGCGGCACACTAGTTTAGTGTTTTGTGGGTTTTTCAAAAGGGTTGGCACTCTGCGCATTCCAAAAGCCACATGACACTTATAAATCCACCAAAGGCCGTGAAACACTCAATTAAAAATTTAAAATGGACTTAGACATTTAAATAATATTGGGATGTTCAAATGGTCATCAAAGATCTACATCATCGAGAAATTAAAATGCCCACAAAGGAGAGGACACATGGTGGGATTCTGGGCCTCTCTAAGCCATTATGGTATTTCATACTTCAATTATATGGAATGTATTGAGTTTTATAAGTATTTGAGTCCACAAAGGGATAGAAAAAGTGATCATGGTCAGATCAACGACTGATAGTGAACACGTGTCACCATTTTTGCACAAGGCGAGTACATGGGCTCTAGGGACCTCGAGTCCGTGGATTGAACCGAGCTTCATAAGGATTTGGGTTCAGGTGGTCTAAGTGGTCAAGTCAGATATGTGGAAAAATTTATATGAAGTCTACCCATATAAAGGTCATGATGCGAAGGCCCAACCCTGCAACCAATGAAAGATAAATACGAAAGCAAGAGATCCTGATGTTGCGAAACTGTAAAAGTGCATGTATTTTTATCATTGGTTTATACTTCACACTCTAATGAGTTTTTTTAAATAAAAGTGAATAAAGAAGTAAGCATGGAGCTTTCTTATTAGCTCACATTTCAAGGTAATTAGTCAAGGTTAACAAATAGTCTGATACTGTGAAGGTGCGTGGAGCTTTCTCATTGGATCATGTTTTATAGTGGCCAGTACAAGTAATAGAATAGTATTAGAAAATGAAGGAATGTGGAATTTTATTATTAGCTCACACATGTAGGAAAAGGAAATTACTGAAGCCAATTAAAAGCTATCACGTGTCACTCTCATGTTCATCCTGACATGAAAAAATTTAAATGGCCATAACTTTCACTCCTGAGCTCTAAATCAAGAAAAGTTGGTCTTGTTGGAAAGGTCTCCTCAAGCCCATAAATTTAGAATCATTTTATTTAGAAATTGATGACATTTGGTGGGATAAAAAGAGAAAAATGGGACACAATCACACCTAGCAGTATTAGCTAATTATTTTTCATATGTGGTAGTGAAGGTATGAAATTAATCCCAAACTAATAATAGAAAATTAGATATTTTTAGTTAGACAAAATATGTTCCTGCTTCGATTAAAAATATTTGTTTTTGGACAAGGAGGATATTCACTTGCTATTTTAGTGGGGAGAATATATTTATCAGAATTGTATAAATATGGGGGCATGTCCTCATATTGGAAAGGGTATTAATTTTTCTATTTCTGAAAAATGTCAAAGGATATTCTTGTAAGACTGTATGTTTCTTTTGTGAAATACATGTGGATTTTGGTTTCCTAAACTTCCATGTTAAGGTGGCTATAATGTACAGCAATTTAAAAACTTTGAGAGCATTTACTTTATGTTCTCTTGTTAAGAAATTTAAGATCTAAATGAAATATATTTTCTTGTGAGCTTTGATTTCTGTATTCTAGGTTCTGTATGTTGAATCTTTAATTTATGAGTTATATTTTCTGCTACAATTTTATGTCTATTACTTCTCTTTTTCATACACTAGATCAGTCCTTAATGCTTGTGCTTTGGTC
This sequence comes from Taxus chinensis, assembly GCA_019776745.2. Lineage (NCBI taxonomy): Eukaryota > Viridiplantae > Streptophyta > Pinopsida > Cupressales > Taxaceae > Taxus > Taxus chinensis. The sequence continues at coordinate 84,751,078 of CM034157.1, forward strand.
ATTAATTCAATATTATACTCTGAGCATTTACTTTGCAATATTCAACATAATTCTAAAATCCTTACTATATCCATTTGTCAAAGTGATTTTTATTAGCCTTTGAGTGTATCTTGGACGTACGAGAGTAGAAGAAATATTTTATTAGAAGAGTAAATACTTTATTAGAATACTTTCACGAGCCTTTGTATTCAATATTTTAGATATTGAGTGGGAACTTTACATCAGTTTAGTATTAATGAATGCAAATCTTCCTTTGGAGAAATTGTGACTACTTAATCAAGTGTTCTTTACTTTCCAGAATAGCAGGCTTCTCTAGTAAGTGTTAAATGCTTTGTTACAAGGAATCTATATTCTTATAATCCCCCCTTTTTGAATTTATTACTACTATAATTCCCCATCATACTAACTTCTATTTTTATACTTTGTTGTTTATCTTCTAAGTATCATTGAAGGTGCCTTCTAACCTTAATTTTTTAATAAAATGCAAGAGAAACTAAGCCTTACTCTCTATAGTAACATGTGTCTAGTATATTAAGCATATGAAACATATTTTGTGACAACTTATGAGAGTGACTGTTGTATGCATGGCCATTCTTATCCTAGATTGATCCATCATTTGGCAAGTCAAGAGGAAAAAATAATTCATCTCCCCCTCTACATTCAGGTTACACCGCAGGTCCTCTCACCCTGGTTCAAGGTAGGACCAAAGGTAGTAAGAAAAGGCCATATCCTTTGTACGTTCCCCTCAATGACCTCAAATCTTGATCCCAAGGAAAGTGTTAGACCCCTATCAGGCTACAAAATGACATACCACCCAGTCTACCACCATCCAAGCATTCCCCCTTCCCAAATAATTTTTTTCAGGCCACCAGGGGGTGTATAATTGAGGACCAATAGGAAGAAGTCCTTTATTATCAAGGATTCAAATGGAAACGTGTAGGAAATTTGCAGTCCTCGATAGAATGTCCTAGTGTTTTATGATAATCATAAAATGATTCAAAGTTATTCCACGAGGGCTTCCATCCCTGAGATATAGATGGATTGAGTGGAGGTAGAGTTATGATAGATTGTTGGATGATCCTTTAAAGGATTTTTGCATATTATCCTGTCAAGGTTGAGGTTGAAATGACTGGTGTTACATTGGATGATCTGAAAATCATTATAGGATGGGTTGTTTGTTGTGTAACATGTTTAGGTGTTTATTGAGGGATGATATTTGATTTTTTTATAGTAACTAATTTTTTTGATGAGGAGCGTGGCCCAAGAATAGAGGGAAAGGTCTTTGGATTATGTACTAGAGTTGTCACATGATTTCATGGTATGATTGTAGATGAAGGTATTGGAGGTTGCGTAGTGTATTTTTTGAGATTTCAGAAGTAATGTCAGGTGATTTTATTTTCTTAAGATATTTTTCATGATTTGTATAATGGGTTCTTTGTCTAAGGGTCTTGAAGAAGTCCCAGGTGGATTTTAAATGGACGTAATGGATGTGGGGAGATGCATGGTTTTACCAAAGGTAAGACTAGGGGATTCATGTGATTTGATAGGTGTTTCAAGGGTAGAAATACTAGGTGTTGATGATGTAGGTAAGTCAAATGACATTTTTGGTATAGTAAAAATAAGTGTTGATGAAAGGGATGGTTTGACTGATGCTTCTATGATAGGGGAAGTAGATGTTAAAGGTCTGGATGATTGATTTTCGATAGTTTTAATAGTGTTATGGGAGTGGAAAATGTTAGACTACGATTGAATAGTAGATGGGGCATGGTTTAGAAAGGGTTGTTTGAAAACATCTAAGTTCTAATTTGGAGGTATGTTTGGGTTATCTAGTTGCAACTCACCTTTTTTGATAAGGTCATGAAGGACATTCCTAAACAAATGACACCTTTCAATGTCTTGGCCCTTGACCCTATAGTATTTACATTAATAATTCTCTCGATATCAAGAGGGTTTTGAGATGGATGTGTCAATGGGATGAATAGGAGGAAGGGTGATCATACATGTAACTAAGATTTTATCAAAAATCATGTAGTAAGATTCACCAATGGGTACATAATTATGTTGAAGATGGGTACGTTCGAGACATGAATGTTATCTATAAGCGGATTTTATGACAACCGTATTTGTTAAAGTCTTATATTTATCATGACTAGAGGATGGTTTGAATAAGGACTCAGGTTTCCGTTTATTTTATATGATTTTAACCCTACCGTCCCTGAGAGCGAAAAGTTCAAGTTTGTGATCCATATTAAAGGATTTTTCAAACATTTGGAAAAATGGAATTTGTCACGTCGATGATATATGTTTGGAACATGAGCGAGAAAATATCTAGATTAATTCTTCTTGTGGGAGTGAAATGGATAATTGATTAATTATACCCCTCATTTGGGTGATAAAATCTACAATAGATTAATCTTCAATTTTTTTGATGGCATATAGATCAGTAATGGTGACTTTATGGGCAATGTTGATAAAAAAATCTAACAAAAAATGTACAAGCTGTGTGAATGAGAAGAGTGAGTATTGTGGGATACTGTTATACTAATCTAATGTGGGACCAACTAAGGACATGGAGGATGAGGTATTGGTTATGTGTGATGAGGTAATAGGCATGGCAGAAGGGTTGAATGTGTTTTTCAGGGTCCTCTTTGCTATAGAATTTAAGGAACTTAGGGATTTCCTAGTGTGGAGGGTATACTTTGTATGGTACCGTTGGAGCTCAAAATTGCACCCGTCCTAAATCACAAGAATCTAGGGCTTTGAGGAAACATGAGAATGTCTCCAAGTTGTGGGACTTGAACTGAGACATACCTCTAGAGAAGGAAAACTTCCTCTACCTATTTCGAATGCTAAACTACTCCTATGAATTGAAATGCAACTATCTCACTCTACTCTAAACATCTAAGGGACTAGGGTGAGAAGGAGATGCATAAAATAGAAATCCTAAACTAGAGAAGGTGATAACACCGAAAATAAGGGGAAAGATACTTCTAAAAGAGAGAAAATGGGAGAAAACAATGATGAAGAGGGCCAAAAAAATGACCACAGTTTAAAATAGTGTCCATATTCCCATTTTCATGATGCACAATAGATGTAGATTCTATAAATACACATACAACATACCCATGAGTAAGTGAGAGGCAAGGAAACACAATAAAATACTAGCCAAGGTAGAAACGAGCAACAAAACAAGATATTTTATTGCTTGAATATTATGCAGAGATCATTACAATGGAGGAAGAAGCATGGAAACACATTCAGAATCATGATCCAAGGCATGCATATCTTTGAACACTTGTGCAACATTAAAATGATGCCCCCACATTCCCAAAGTATCCAACCCTTACAACTGAGCATCATTTTAAAATATATAGAAAAATGGGAGAAGAAGAAAGAAGAATAAAATTAGAGGCAAATTTGAATTCCCCCTTCCACCAACCAACCACTTCCATTAAATTCTCTAGAAAGATATGAGAACCTCTAAAAATACACTTCCCCATGCCTTTTTCCTTGCTAAAAATGAAATTGGTGCCCATAGCACATTAAATTCTAGTGGTTGCGCCACCTATAACAGTATCATTTATGTGTTGGAGATGCCTTCTTTTTACTTCTACTCACCTACCTCCATTTGAATTGAGAAATATAGCTCTCAAGATATAAAGGAGGTTAATATTTTTCCCAGTGATATAATATTTGTGAAGATTAGATCATTTGATCAAAAGTTATATCCATTTTTGGTTCCCCATAGAAAACTGCTGTTTTCATTTGATACATGGCTTTTTTAGGATTCTGCAGCGTTTCCACATGTGTTGCAATTATTGTTCTCCTGGAAATAGCTTTCTAGTCTTTCACAGTTCCTTCATATGCCACACAACCTACTATTTGAATTGTGGGTTATATCCTTCAACCCGCAGCTTTTCTATCTCTTTTGCTTCATTATGTGGCTTCTATTTATGCACAGATTTTGATTTACATGTATCATGACTCACTAAACCTTCATGGCATGCTTCATATTTCGATGACTTTTATCTTTTTTCAGTAGCTTTTTCAAACCTCTCCATGACATATTTTTTCCTTCCATGGCTTCACAAGTTCAAATATTCATCAATTCCTTAAGTCCACAATTATCGAAGTTGTTCAATTTTTTACAAGGGTGTAAAAGTGAATAACTTTTTTAGTGATTCACAGGGAACATCTTCCTACTAGATGGATTGATTAGTGTCCTTGAAGCATCCATTGGGCATGGAGTCAGCCTGATGATTTGAAATCTAATCTAAACTTGAACTTTAATTCCTAAATCCAATTTTAGTGCCTTTATATTTGATTTTTTGAGATGATTACCACTAATCCTTGATACCTTTAACTTCTTCCTCCCAAAACCTTATAAAAATGATGAAAATTGTGCATAAGAACACCCTCAAGAAACCACATTTTGTAAATAACTTATGGAAAGAAACCTACACTACCAACAATGCAATGTGCTTAAAATCACTTGGAGGAATTGAAAACCTAAACTAATACTGTACAAGATGCAATGAAATATCTTAATGAGATGGTTTGAGGTAAATCCCATTAACTGGGATTTGAAATACATTCCCATCAAGATCAGATAACTCAAATGAGTTAGCTACCTTGCAAGTGGTGATGATTTATGGTCCACTTGAGATTGCATAAAATTTGGAGTGTCTTCCTTCTTTAGCTCCATCCACATCCCATTTCAAAAGTATATCTCCAACCTTGAATGTCTAATCTCTAGCTTTCTTGCCAAACCACTATTTGGTTGAATTCTGATGTTCTTCAAGTCTGATCATGGTGGCATTTATAAACTCCTCAAGCTCCATTAATTCCATCTTTTGAATTTATCTTTGATCCACATGTGCCTTCAAATTACATCTATTGAGCTAATTCAAGTGGAGGGAAACTCTAGTAACAACAGAAATATTGCTTCTTTTCCATAGACCAGTTTGTAGGGAAAAGTGTCATTAGCATTTGTCATTGTTATCTTGTCTTCCCAGAGAGAATTTCTCACCTTTGTATGCCACTACCTTTGGTTGATATCCATTTTCCTCTTCATGATCCTAATCATATTGTTGTCTAGTAGATTCTGTCAATACATTACCTTGGGGGTAATAATTGGAAGAAGTCTTAAGATAAATCCTAAGTCCAAGGGCCTAATTTGAGATTTTTGATCCCAAGAAGGCCTTTGCATTATTAGAAATGATGGTTTTTGGTATGTCAAACCTTGTAGCAATTTCTTCAAGGAATTCCAGGATGGCCGATTCAGTAGCTTCCTTTAATGGTGCAACTTTCGTCCATCTGATGAAATAATCTATTATAGTTAAACTCCATTTATGATGAACACTAGATAGAGGATTAATCATACTAATGAATTCAAGACCCCATTGTGTAAATGATTGATATGCCTGAATTGGATGAAGTGGGAGAGCTACCAACCTTTTCTTATCAGTAAAGAGCACACATTCCTTACACTTCCTCACCCATCTGTGAGCATCCGCAAACAATATAGGCCAAAAGTATCCTATTTTGTAATTTTCATGGTTATAGCTCTAGTAGAAAAATGTCTACCTAAGAAACCATCATGGAATTCAGCTACAACCTTGTCAAATTTCTTGCACCTTCAATGCACCGAAGAAGACAATCCATCAACATTTTGTTTGAACAATATGCCATTAATCAATGCATATATGTAATAGACCATAGCCTTAGGTCTTTATTCAAACCTTCTTTTTGCTTTATTCAATCCCAGAGGATATGCATGGGTAGATAGAAAGTTATTCAATATCACATGCGGAAATCTAGTTGGTGATCATTGAATACATTTCTTTCATCCCTCTATCATTCAATATTATTTGGTTTCCTTGATAGTCACATCATGCTCCATTATTTATTGACCCATCTAGTTTTTTTTTTTGCTGATTTATGCTCCCATGATGAAATATATGACGTTTGAATGTGATACTAAAACTTTAATCTAGCTAGTAGCAATCATGATTTTTAACTTCTTCAAAGCTCTCATGATAGCAAAATTTTTTTTTATCAATGTGACTGTACTTGAGATCATATTTATTCAATTGTTTGAATAAGAAGGCCACTGACTTCTCCAATCCCTGATCATTCTTCTGAGTCAAAACTGTGATAATACTAGATTCAGACACATAAGCATATAAGATGAAATATTTTTCATAGTCAGGGTTGATCAACTGTGGGGGCTTAAGAAATTTCCTCTTTTATTTTATTAAAACTCTCCTTCCCTTCAATTGTCCATTTGAATGATGAATATTTCTTTATCATGAGAGTAATAGGCCTAATCAAACCCACAAAGCTAGGAATGAAATGCATAACAAAGTTGATTTTTCCGAAGAATGACTGCAAAGCCTTCTTATGAGTTAGCAAGGAAAGATTTGCAATGGATGAAATTATTTATAGATCAATGGTAATGCCTTCCCTTGAAAAAATGTGTCCCAAAAGCTTACCCCCAAGAATCGCAAAGTTGCACTTTTTGGGATTAAGAGACAGACCAAATTCTCTTCATATTTTAAATACTTTCTTAAGGTGACTAATATGATCTGCACTCTACTTGGAGAAGAAATTAATATCATCAAGATAGACAATAATTAATTCATTGATGTACCCATTGATAGAAATATCCATCGCTCCTTGAAAAGTGGTACCTACATTTGATAGACTGAAGGGAATTTTATGATATGCATACGTTAACCATTTGGTGGTGAACATAGTTTTCCACTAATTTTCTTCTTTCACTTTGTTCTAGTTAAAACAAAAATAGCCATCAAGAATTGAAAACATTTCAGCTCTTGCTATTGTCTATAGAATCTGTTCTATGGAAGGTAAAGGATAATGATCCCGGATAAGGATAATCGACACAAATTCTAATTTCCCTGTATTTATTTCTTACTAGGACCATATTTTTCACCCAAGTAGAGTACTTAATAGGAAAATTTATCTTAGCCTTAATGAGTTCGGAAAATTCCTTTCTCATGAGGAGCTCAATCTTGGGGTTAACTAGCCTCCATTTCTATCTAGTTGGCTTAATGTTGGGATCAATATCAATGGAATGTTTAATTATATCTGGATTAAAATACTTTAAATCCTCATAATCCCGTGAAAACACATCACTGAATTTCTTGCACAAGGAGATAAAAGCATGTTTTTAAACTTCACCACATACCTTCCTGAGAAGAAGTTCTTTGTCTAGAAAAATTGTAATTGGCTGACAGTCTTCTTGATTTTCTACCATGTTTTCTCATCACCTCTGAATTCATCATCCAAACTGAATATTTTCTCTAGAGTGACCAATCCCTTTGGAAATTTGTTATTTTTTAGTTGAATTATCTTATCACCATAGAATTCCTATAAATCAGACTGCATTTTTAGGAGAATTCAACTTCATTTTGTATGAATTGGAAAAAAATTCATCACTGTCAAAAAATTTCCAGCTGGTTTGATTATCCTAAATGGATGGCCTGACCACCATTTTGATATGCTACACATTTCCCTTGACAAGGTCTTCTGTCGGTGAGAATTGAGAACCAAGAGCCTCCATTTGATCCACGTCTTTGTTCAACCTTATGTTAGTGTGAGTTATCCTATGTTTCCTCCTCTCATGTTGGAGGGTCATCTCACATGGGTTAGGTTTAGGGTTTAGGATTTGCTATTGAGTCATGCACTAGGGTTACTCAGCACCCTATATGTACCCTTTCACTTCTAATTTATGAGCATGCCAAGACACTCCGTTGTCTTTCTCTACATGTGCAAGCTTTGTTCTGTTATGCAAGTTATTCAGTTGTTGATCGATTCTTCCTTGTGATTACGTTGGAGCCATTACGATTAAACTAGAGTGCAAATTCATCATGGTGCACAATTTCTAATATGATTCGTCAACTCTTTCATGGTATCAGAGATGAGATCGGGTAAACGTGCACTCGTTTTTTAGTTGTGATTACTCTTGTTTTTTCATTTTTTGTAAACTCCTCGTGCAAGTTTTTCGATCATTATATTCTGGTTTTTCCTTGCTAACGTATTTAACTTCTTGCTCTTGGAAAGTTGTTAGGTTTGCTGTGATGTTTGTGCATGTGTAGGTATTCCTGGTCTATTAGGGGTTTTGTAGCTACATTTAGCTAGCAACAGCTAAATATAGTAGATCAGAAAAAAAAATATAGGGTATTTTAATAGTTTTTTTAATCCTTTTTTATTCAAACTTAATTCTTTGAAATTTTTTTAAATCTCTACTTTTTTGCAGTTCCCATTTCTTGTTTTGGTTACTCTGTGTTTGCATAATATAGGTTTAAGCATTCAGGTTTAAAATATTTGTGGTTTTTTGGAGGGTCCATTGACCTCCTTCACGCAAGTTGATCAAAATTCAGAGTGTTTTAATCATGTTTTTTCAGCGTGGATTGCGTGACTGTTCCTAGCATTTTTCGTTTGTGGAGTCTCCAAAGTTGCTTGTCAAAAAAACCACTCTTCAACCTGTGGAAGCTCTGCGTGTGTATGCTGCACAGTATCCTATTTGAAAAACATCTGACTGCGTGGTGGATATTGTTTTTTCCCTTGGCTGCCCCTTTGGTCGCGACCAGTGAAGTCCTGTGCGTGGTAGAAAGTTTGCTCCTGGCCTGCGTCCACTAGTGGCCTGAGAGTTGTAGTGGCCCGCGTGGATGTGGTCCCCCTCCATCTCTTCTCTCCTCCCAACGGTCGTCTCCCCTCCCAACAATATGGCAATTCCTGAGGTTCCTCATGGTTAAAAGATCCAAATTATTTGGTAAGTTAACCTTTTTACGTTTTTTTTGGCAAGTTCCCAACCTACACAAGTGTTTTTTCAATTACAGACAGTGCTTCTTCATTTTTACTAGTTTTTTAAAAAACACGCCTTTCCCAATTGAATAATATTGATTTTTTTTGTTTTTAATTACCTTTCCATGTTTTTTAAAATTAGAAATTAATTCAAATTTGTTAGTATTTTACTTAAAGTTTTAAAAACTTTCTTTAAAAAAGCTTTTAAAGTATTTAAAATAATTTAAATTAGGATCTAATTAAATCTTAATTAGTTTTTATTGTTTGAAATTAATTAGATTTAATTTAATTAAATCTAGTTTTATTAATTTCAGAATTAAATTACATTTAAAATCATCTTACGTTTAGTAGGGAAAGTTTTTTAGATCTTAATTAATTAGTATTTCATTATCTTAATTAGTTTTTATATTGTAATTAATTAGATTTAATTGTAATTAAATCTATTTTTTTATTACGATCTCTTCCTTTACGATTAGATAACCTAATTTAAAATCGCCCTTCTTTAAACGTTAATTTATCATTTTTTAAAAAGTCCTAATTGCTTTAAAATTAGCTAAATATTGGACGTTTCCAAATGGTAAAATTTTAACAGCGTTATTGTCGATTTTTTTACTAATCATGCGCTCAAGTGTGCAGTGACCCTTCTGAGCACCTTTTTTGTCTTCCAAGCGTGCCCTTCCGGCGTTCTGAAGATCATAGGGACTCATCTTGAGTTCATCTAAACATTGTCAATTACCCTTATTATTGCTTGCGACTACTGAGCGCGTCCGCCACAGTTTGCAGCAAGGGGGTTTCATTTGCGACGTGAGACGCTTTTTCTCACAACCAGGATTTGCTTTCGCCTCCTTCCTGTTTTTTGCAATTGTGCTTGTTTACGGTGTCACTTTTGCTGTTGCGCTCCACGAAACACTGATTGTGGTCTCCTCTCTTGTGCGTTATTACACTAATTACAAGGTGAGTTACCAAGTGTTTCCAAACCGCACGCACGGACCTGATTGTAATCAACGCACTAAACTATAAAGTGCCGAAAAGTTATTATAGGGGGTTGTTATTATATTGTCCTGGGTGGTTGTGTTTCTTTTTTGCATTTCTTTCTCTCTCTTTCACTATGGATGCACTTTCAATTCCTTTGCTTACGCCATTCAACTTTTTCGAATGGAGATTGAAAATAATTATGAAATTAAGGGGTAAAGGGTTATTCCGCATCACCATGGGAACTGAGACTGAACCAAACGACGAACCTGAAAAATCTAAGTGGTTAAACCATAGTGATGAAGCTTTAGGTCTTCTTTGCATGTCTGTTTCTCCTGACTTGCTCTTCCACATTGAGGCATCCGAAACACCTAAATCTGCGTGGACAACGTTGGATGAAATGTTTGGACAACTAGATGACATGAGAGCACATGAGTTGGAAAATGAACTACTAGGGTTAAATCCTAGTGACTTTGAAAACCTACAAGCTTTCTTCTCGAAATTTGTCCACATTAGATTGTTGTTAAAAGGATGTCAAGTAGAGAAGAAAGATTCTCAACTGATCTTTTTGATTCTCTTTAAGTTAGGTCCTAAATATTTTGTCTTTGTGTCAACCTTTTATGCTACAAAATCTACCTTGGGCAAGGACTTGGAATATGCCCTCCTTTGACTATTTTTCATCCCAGCTCATTCGAGAACAGGACAAACTCATTCAAATGGGATCTCTCAAGTCCAAGTCACATGCCCTTGTAGCAAGTACTAGTAAGGAAAAGAAGACTGAAAAGAAGAAATAAACAAAGGATCAACCTAAGAAGGAAACCAAGACCAAACCTAAAATTGACACGAACACTTTGACTTCTGAGCCTAGGGCACAGAAAGATAGGTATTTGTGTTCCTATTGCTGGAATTTAGTCATAAAGAGTATACGTGTATGAGAAAACAAATTGATCACTTGCTCAATTACTTGAGAGCCCAATAAAATAGGTCTTCACCTGATACTTCTGATCCATCAGACCTTTCCGGGAGGCTTCTAATTCCTAATAGTGGGATTCTGCCATGGATGAGGAGTATGTCCCTTCTCACTGAAGTGAAGATATCTTCTGATCTCTGAGCCTGATCCTCTTGCTAAAAATTTTAAAAGTGTTGGTGTAAGTGGAGATACTTCGGATATGAGACAAACTCACTGGATTTAGATGGACCCCACTCTTTCTTCACCTCTGCGACTTCTAATCCACAGCGTTTTTCCCAGATAGAGGGTTCTGATATTCCTGAGTAGGATTCTACCATGGATGAGGAGTATTCCTCTCTCATGAAGAACGATACTTGGGATCTCACCCCTCTTCCGAAAGGAAGAAAAATTGTTCACTGCAAGTGGGTGTTCCAAACAAAGTATGTGAGTAGATGAGACTTCAAAAAGTTTAAAGTTCGAGGGTTTCTCCCAGATAATGGGGTTGCTGAAACCTTTACTCCGATTGTAAAAATTAATTCTATTCGAACCCTTTCCATTTCCACAGCAAACAGATGGAAAGTCCATCAAATGGATGTTAAGAGTGCCTTCCTTCATGGTGACCTATAGGAAGAGATATATATGGAACAACCTCTGGGTTATGTCCAAGATCCCTCCCTCGTTTGTAAGTTAAAGAAGTCTCTTTATGGCCTTAAATAATCCCCTCGGGCTTGGTATGCCAAGATGGACTCCTTTTTACTTACATCAGGGTTTACTAGGTGTCACTCTGATCCAAATGTTTATATTCTATGGCAAGATGAATCCATACTCATTCTTGTTCTCTATGTTGATGACTTGTTGATCACAGGAAAGCTCTTCCGCTATTATTGATTCTGTGAAGATTGCCTTGGCCAACAATTTTCCATGACTGACTTAGGTCTGCTTCATTACTTCTTGGGATCTAGATTTCACAATCTGACTCGGGAATTTTGATTTTGCAACCTAAGTATGCTCTTGATTTGCTAGCTCATTTTCAGATGTCCAATTGCAAATCTTATCCTACTCCTTTTCTTTCCAGGGTTAAGTTGGTTTCAGATTTCTCTACTCCCTTGGTTGATGGTACCCTTTATCGACAGTTGGTAGGGAGCTTGATTTACTTGACTCACACTTCACCGGATCTATTGTATGCTGTTGGGATCATGTCTAGATTCATGCAGGAGCCACATGAGCTGCATTGTAAAGTAGCTAAATGGATCCTTCATTATGTTCGTGGCACCTATACTGATGGCATTCATTATCATGGAGGGGTGGATATTGACTTGATTGGGTTCACAGATTCTGATTGGGCCAATGACTTAGATCATCGGAAATATACTTCTGGCTACAATTTCTCTCTTGGTTCGGGTCCTATTAGTTGGTCTAGCAAGAAGCAGAATGCAATTGTGATATCATCTACAGAGGCAGAATACAGAGGAGTAGTTAACGCTGCCACATAAGCTATTTGGCTACAGGGCATTCTGACAGAGTTTGGCATCCACCTTCGGTGGTCTACCATTATATACTATGATAACATGAGCACTATCTCTATTTGTATAAATCTAGTTCAGCATCAATGAAAAAAGCACATTGAGATCCATATGCACTTCATACGAGAGCTTATTCATGATGGTATCATCGACATTCAGTACATTCAGACAACTGATCAGATTGTAGACTTATTCACCAAGCCCTTCACTGAGATGAAGTTTCTTCACTTATGGTCTCTTCTTGGGGTGAGGTCTTCTGCATCTGCTCATCTTCTTTGGGCTATGTAGTCCTTCTTTTCTTCTTCTTCTTCTAGGAAGATTTTTTTTGTATATGGGCACCTTATCAGGCCTTTAGTTTCGGGCCCCATTGATACATCTTTCTTAGTTGTTTAGGAGTGTCTTCTCTTTCCGTCTGACTCATCATAGCCACTACCCCAGCTTCGATGAAGGGGGGGTGTTGGTGTGAGTTATCCTATGTGTCCTCCTCTCATATTGGAGGGTCATCTCACATGGGTTAGGTTTATGGTTTGTTATTGCATGTCATGCACTAGGGTTACTCAGCACCCTATATGTACTCTCTTTTCTCTTCATTTATGAGCATGCCAGGACACATACCATTGTCTTTCCTCTATGTGCAAGCTTTGTTTCTGTTGAGCAAGTTCTTCCATTATTGATCAATTCTTTCTTGTAATTTTTGGAGCTATCACGATTCCGTTGGAGTGCAACTACTTTGTGGTGCCTCGTTTTACTTTGCTACATTGTTGGAACATGCAAACTACAATCTATGAGTGAAGATTAACTTCTCATTTCTTGGAGAAATGAGAAAAATACCCTCCACATATCCATTTTTACTTCTAGAACCATAAAAAAACATCCGCCATAGGTCAAAAACATTTTCTTCTTCTTGCTTAAATGATGCGGGTATAATATATTCTTCTTGGAGAACATAATAAGTACTAAGACCAATTTTAAAGTTTTTAACCTCTTCATCATAAGGATCAAACTTATGGTCTCTCTCAGTCCATTCATCTAGTAGTAAATCAGGCATAAAAGGAGGAATAGGATGCTCATGTGAAACTGAGTCTTGTTCATGTTCTTCTTGTATTATGCAATTTGACTGGATGAGAGTAGGGTCATATGAATCAATGTGATAGGAAAATATGGTCTCAAATTGTATTGTGAACCACGTACCATATCTAATCCTCAAAATAATATGATTCCAATCTAAAAATATATAACCACCTACCTTGGAAGTGAAATCTCTAGATAAACAAATGGAAAACATGGTAGGCAAGTCAATTACTGATATGTCATGGGTTACGGTTAGGCTTGGGAAGGCATGAAGGGTTAGATAAAGATATTTTATCACTCCCAAAAACACCTATAATTGACCCATCAAGCTGTAAAAATACCTTTGACACGGGACTGTATTTAAGATCTAGGATATCAAAAATATTTTTGGGCATTACAAAGGTACTAGCCCCTGAATCAATCATATAGTTACCCACAATTAGTGACATGTAGAACGGTGGGCTTTTGACACTTTTAATTACTTGGTCCTCATTATATTGACATGCATGAACCCCAACATGATAATTTTGCATCATTGGATCCACTTGAGGCAGTTTCTTGAGGGCTTCACATAGGAGATATCTTTGTGATGGAATAACCAATGCATCCCACATTTTCACATTGACATTGGTCCTTTTCATTTTCTCAACAATGTTAAATAGAATACCCATAGATTTCTACATATGCGGTATTTGAATAGATAAATTTGATTGATTAGAAACCTCCTTATCTAAAACATATTTAGTGGGCACTTCAAGAAACTATTTTTATCCAACACAACTTCTTTCTCGTTAGCCATGACATCGATTTGACCTGCGAAATATGAAGGTTATGATTCTAGTATCCTTTTCTTATGTCACGTATTATCAATAATGTTTAAATAAGGTTTGTTAAGGATACTTTTCATTTGATTAATTGCACAAATATCCTCATCTCCAAAGAACATGAGATTAGCATCATTATTTGTTTCCTAGATTGCTTTTGTATTTGAACTATGTTCTGCTAGAAGTGGTTATTGCTGACTGGAAGAGCCTTGAACCATGTATGTCTAAAGATGTATTTCCCTTTCACAACCCAATTGATTATGTGGAAAATTTCATGGAAAACACCACCCAGTTTCTTGAACCACATTGTTTTGTATTGGAACCAATTCTTGACTTGAACTATGAGTAGAAATTTTTGCCAATGGAAGAGGAGTGCTTTGTACTTTTCATTTGTTATTTTTCTGGTTTTGTACATATCTTGGATTAGGTTGTTGGTTTCTATAAGGTTGATATTATTTATTTGAAGATTTCCCTTGGTTTTGATAATTTATATAGGATTGGGTTTGTTGTTTCTCTAGGGATATAACTTTGTTAGTCAAATTTTTAATCAAATCCTTCCTTTCTTCATCTTCTTTCTACTATGCAGGGGTTTGAGAAGTGGAAGTAACAGGTTGTGGATTTGGTCCAGGAATAGGAACAATAGAAGGTTGTGTGGCTTGAGGTAATTCAGGATATATTGGCATGGGTGGCCTAGGGGCTAATTTCCCAACATGTATTAGAATATTTTTAGCTCTAATTATTAATACATAGGTTGTTGGTAAGGTTATCCCTCCCATGGACTAGATAATAAAAATTATATCATAATTAAGAGCTATAAGGAAATATAGAAATGCACCTTTAGTAGTTGGTCTAATAGGAATTAGAATTATGTCCCATGTCCTTTGGAACATAAAGTTGAAGTCTGCCCTTTGTTCATTTGGAACTCTTTTGATTGTAGTTAATTTCCCTAATAGAGATAAATTATCTACTCTCTCTTCAAACTGATTGCACAGGGTTGCGCATAGTTAATTCTAGTTCTGAATTGAACATGTTGTTAAGCTTCTACACCATTGTAGAGCTTTACCCTTGAAATATGAAGCTAAAAGTTTAACCACCACATTCATCTCAGTAATTTCATGAATTTCACACACATTTGTAATATCTTTGATGTGATTAGGTGGAGTAATATTATTATCTCATGTGAAGAATGGTATATATTTTAGTGCTTCTATAGGAATGCGATTTTGAGCATTCAGGGAAAGTGTATTGCTACCCGTGAAGTTTATAAATGGATTTTTTTTTAGGTGGAGCCATTGGGATAGGTCTGAGAACTCTTGTTGATTGCAAGAATGGCCTACTAAGTGGAGGTGTTGATATATTTTTATTTGGTGGAGATGGAGATCTCTGAACTTATCTTCCCCTTCTCCCTCTGTCTAGGGATAGTTGCAAATAATGAAATATCCCTTCTTTCCTCATTTTAGACTATGTTTGGATCCTTATCATGAACTTGAACCACCAGTACCACTAAAACCAGTTGATATTTTGTATGGATTTTCCATATGTGTTGTTGCAAATCCTCCAAAGGATGGATTTTTGTAAAGATACACATCAAAATTTGATAAAACTGGAAATATTAATTTCAAGAGTCCTACCAAGCATGCCAAAAATGTTGGAGCTTGAAATTTCACCCATCCTAAATCAAAAGAATCCATGGATTTGAGGAAACATAGGACTATATCTAATTTGTGGGACTTGAACTGAGACAAACCTCTAGAGAAGGCCAACTTCCTCTACTTATACTACTAAACTACTCCTAAGAATTGAAATGAGCTATCTAACTCTACTCTAACATTCCAAGGGACCAGTGTGAGAAGGAGATGCATAAAACAAAAACCTAAACTAGAGAAGATGATAACACCAAAAAATAAAGGGAAAGTTACTTCTGAAAGAAAGAAAATGGGAGAAACAATGATGAAGAGGACTGAAATGATAACCAAAGTTCAAGACAACGCTTAAACTCCCATTTCCACAACGCACAATAGATATAGATTCTATAACAACAGATACAACATACCCGCGAATGAATGAAAAGCAAAGAAGACGCAATGAAGCACTAGCTAAGGCAGAGATGAGCCACAAAACTAGTAATTTTATTGCTTTAAGATTATGCATAGATCATTACAGTGAAAGGGGAGGTGCAAACATATTTACAAAATCGTGATCCAAGCCATGCCACTATTAGAACACTTGTGCAATAATAAAAATGATGCCCTTGCATTCCCAAAGAATCCAACATTACAATTGAGCATTATTTTGTTAATATATAGAAAAATGGGGAAAAAAAAAAAAAAAAAAAATAGAGGGAAATTTGAATTCCTCCTCTCTATCCACCAATCACTTTCATTAAATTATCTGATTAAAGTCTGAATGCCTCTGAAAATCCATTGCCCCACGAATTTTTCCCTTGTTGGAGAAGAAATGGGAACCCATACTGCATTAAATTTTGGTGGTTTTTCCACCTGGAAGTGTATATTTTTCTTGTTAGAGACGAATTCTTCTGTTTTTCCCATCTATCTCCATTTAATTCAAGAAAATCTGATTTTATATTATGTAGAGGAGGTAATATTATTCAATGAGATCATATTTGTAAATATCATATCCTTGGATCAAAATTTATATCCATTATTAGTTCCACGTGGAAAAAAACCATTTTCCTTTGATACACAGATTTTGACATCCGCGACATATTTCAGGTTTCCGCGGATTGATATCTTCATCCCATGGTTCTACTACCTTCTCAGCATGACCTGAAATTTTTCCAATGTGGAAAAGATTTGAGCCGAAATCTGTGACATGTTTTTATTTCATTCTGCGGCTTTTCAAATATGCATTTACCCATAGCTTCTATTGTTTGTGTATCTCAACTTGATCAAAACATCCATGGCCAAGTTTCTTTGTACTGTGGATTTGTCCAGACTTTGGCGACATTTCTCCCTTAGTTGTGACTTTTCCTTTTCATCCGTGGCATACTGAAATTATTTCGTGGACCTCATTCCTTTTCCCGTGACAATCTAAGTTGTTCAATTTTGTAAGGGTGCAAAAATGGAAAACAGATACAGAGGGATAAATGGGTTTGTTGCAAATCTATTCATAAGATAGAGTGTTTTTGGGACCTATGGAGAAAGCTTCAAGGCTAGAGATCATTTTCATTAATGTCTGCAAGGGATCATTTTATGATGGTTTTTGATGAGTATTGAATGATGAAGGTCTTGGTTTATTATATGTATGTTTATTTTATTTCTTATATGGTTGATATGGTAGAGGGATATTATGTTGGATAGGAACACTCATGGGAATGTTATATGTTGGTTGTGAAACTAGGTTTTGTGAGGGTTGGATGTATTGATACTAGATTAGCATTGAAGTGTTTATAAGTGGGTTGTGACTACTGTGGTATATGTCTGAAAGGGTATGGAAGTGTGGATAAAAGGTTGAGACCATTGGGGTATATGCTAAAAGGGGATGGAAGTATCAAAGATGGGTTGAGACGATTGAGGTATATCTTGAGAGGGGATTTATGAAACATGGGTGGTTGATACCTATTGTGAAGAAAAATTTGTGTAACACTAGAGATATATGGTGTATTAATAAGGGGTATCAATTAGTTGGAATGGACATGATACATGTTTTGAATGGATGATGTGGCCTATTGTGAAGAATTTGGTTGAGACACACTAAGTTGGATGACCATCAAGCTTACATGAGGTGGTGTTGAAGAGACGTGTAAGATGCTATAGAGAATAGAGGTGGAAGAAGATGTGTTGATGTTGTTTTGTGATGAGGTAGAGGAAGATGAGGGATCTGGTGAGGATGATGATTGTTGGTTAGTTGTATCTTGTGAAGAAAAAACATTGATATCAAAAGTGATGATAGGTATTGATGATATGGGGGGTGATGTTTCTTGTCCACTAGTAGTGGAATATGGATGGATCTGTTGGATAACTGACTCGTGGTTAGGATCAATAAGCCAGTAAGAAAATTCATAAGTGACATTGGTGACATAGGAGGTCATTTTCCAGGTGTAGATTGCTGAAGAAGGAAAACTCCTTGAGTGGAAATAAGTAAGCATTCAAGGCCACATGGTTTGAATCTATAATATCTTTGAATACTAGATCACCACTATCAAAGAAACGGGGACTAGGTGGATTGGGGATTTCTAATGTGGCATGATTGACTACTAGGAGAGTGTGGGGGTTCTTGATCATCTATTGGAGGTGATGATCGGTGCTTGATCCATTGGTTCAATTAGATGTGTCATCATCAAGGTGAGTTGGACATTTTCTAAGGATCGTTGGAAACATTCAATCATGTTGTCAGAGTTTTATTGATGGGACTATTGTTTGGTTAGGACCATGAAAATAAACAAACAATCACTAAAAATAAAAATAAACTATATGGTTGATTACAATCAAACAAACAAGTCAGATAAGAGAATTTTGATTATATTGTTTAATTTAGAAAAGGTGAAATGTGAAAAAATGGTTTACGAGGTACTAGGAAACAATAATTTATGGTTTGTTTCAAGTGATACTAAAGGATGGAGTCCTCGATATACCCAAAGGTACATGAGGCCTAAATATATGTGTTGGTGTTGGTATGAGGTGTGGTATTGGGGCCTACCCCCTCACTTCATGGTCCCACAACGATAAGGGTGTTCAGGTACTTAGCCGATATACCACCCACCAACTTATTTATACTTGGCTAGAACACTGAGTCGACTTATCCTCTTGGTGATGAAATCTAAGTAGGTCCACCTGAGAAGGAGTGTTTTGATGTCAAGTTGTGTTTTATGTGGTTTGGTTATGTGTGAGGGGATTTAAGTGAATGTAATTAGTTAACTCCTAATTAAAATATGTGATCAAGAAGATATGAATGTTCATTTTAGATCCCAAAGAAATGTTGATTCGATGAGGATAAACAAGAAAAATGCAATGCTAGAAAAGAAAATGATGAAAGAAAGAAGTGTACGATGTGATCATCTTTCCTTTATTTTTTTTTTATTTTATATTTTTTTAGCTTGATTTGAATGCAGAAACATAAAATCTAGAGAAGAAACCTGCAATAGATGAAAGATAGAAAACAAAGCATAAGAAAATTGAAAAAAGATGTAAAAGGAAATTGACTGAGTAATCAAGAACAATCCATATAAATCAGTTGGTGATTACCGGAAATCGTGGATGATTCACCTAAATCGTTGGTGATTTACTGTAATCATTGGTGATTATAGAGTAGAGAACCAAAAATGACTAAAATTTAAATAAATGAAAAGAAAGGGAACTTGGGTCCCACTAGGGTGTGCCAGGAATGTATTAGGTAGTTTTTGGTTAATTCTATAAAATGTAGAAAGTACCAAGAACTCAACAATAATAGGGTTTATCAATACTTGCGCCAAAATTCACAATGTCATGATGATGGGATGCGGGCAATGAAAAATCACTCCTCCTTTTGCCCAGTGAAGAGACCTACAAACAAAGACAACTAAACAAAAGATATTAGATAGATAGGATAACGAGTTTCTCGACAAAGGGTGATCACAGGAATCCAAAGGGAATTCCTTGAACAATGTCAACTCATTGATACAATTAAGTAGATTTGGTAAAGATAATGTAAATGATACAAGATAAGGAAGCTAAAACTCAAGATGGATAGGAAGATCCTGTTCAACTTCGTAGGTGGCCTAGGATAGGGTTGTGGCGATTGAAATTCTTCGAAGTATTTATACCAATACTCCTTGGTTGCTTCTCTTATCTCATCAAGGATCTCAAACTATTCTTTGATATCCTTGAAGGTCGGTGTAAATTTGATGGTGCACAAAGTGAGATCATGGAGGATGTCAAACTTCTCCCACATGAATGGTTTTTGGATGATCAGAAGATCGTAAATGCTTGTGATTGGATGGGATTGAGCTAAATAGAACAATCATCTATAGGAAATACATCTCAAAAACAAACAATTTGATAGATAAAATTGATAAAATGCAATGACAGATGATAAAATAGTGACAATGATTAGAAACAGGTAAAGGTGATTCATAGAATCATCACAAGTGATTTGGGATAATGCTGATGATTAAAGGGAATCATGGTGATTCCTATGAAAAAGTTGATTGTTTGACAAAAGCTAAAATGATGAAAAAAAGACTAAAAGATGATTGTTTTGTCCTTATTTTGATGTATAAATAAAATGAAAACAAGAATAAACAAGTAGATCTTACCTTTGATGTGAGAGTAGCTGTAAAATGCTTACAAAAACTGGTTTAGTTTGGTAATATTGAATTACTGACAGTATGATGATGTAAGGAGGGCCTTAAATATGTATGACTACCCAAACTGACGTGCTATGGATTCTTGGAGTGACAAGGTCTTATTGCAGGGCTTGGAGATTGCTACAATGACAAAATTTCACTCAAAAATTCAAAAATTTGAAGATCCCTGAAACAAGAGCTTATGCTCCCATTTATAATCACGGGTGATTTGTTAGAATCGCCAATGATCTAGGAAATTCATGTGGAGAAACCCATTTGGAAGTGGTTTCAACCACTTCCTAAAAAGGGGTTTCGGGTATGGGGACGAGGGTAAAAGGTTAGGGAAGAGGTTAGGCGTGGTTAGGGAGTTATATGGTTAGGATAAAAAGGGTTAGGATGGGTTATAGGTGGTTATGAGGTTTTAGGGAGGTTAGGGTAAGTTTGGATAGGTAAATAAGATTTACAGGGGGTGAAATAAATAAAATGTTAGATTAAAATTATGAGAGAAGTATTATAACGATACATGAACAACAAGGTAATTTATTTGATGATGTGTATGATTAAAATACTATGTTTGCATTATATTTTATGGTTGGTGAACCTAGAATTATTGAAGAATCTAGTCAAAGGAAGGAGTGGGTTGATGCTATGAAACTTAAGATGGATTCCATTGAGATGAATGATACTTGGAAACTTATTCAACCTCATGATGATAAGGATTTCATTGGTACCAAGTGGGTATATAATACTAAAGTAAATGTGTAGAAACTAGGAAAATATCCTCGCACATAAGGTCTCTTATTCAAAAACACCAAAAACAACATAAAACATAAAATTCCTGAAAAATCAAATAACATCACAAAAGAAAAGAAAAATATAAAACCCCACAAAAAATGGTGATAAAAAGACAATTCACCACTCATTTACTAACCCTCACCCAATCACATTTAATTTTGTCCACCCCACCTACCCATGTGCATGCCCAATACATTATGGACCCTATCATTACACCCATATGTGTCCCACTCCCATATGCAATTATAAAATATATGATACTCACCCCTAAATTTAAACCCATGAATCTTTGTTCATTAAGGCTATACTTGAGTTTTATTTCTCTCTTGATTGCATATATGAGATTTACAAGTCTTGAAGAAGTGAAAGCATAGTACAAGATACAACTTGTAGAAAAATTATAACACAGGAGGGAATCAAAGTTGTGATTTTCTTACGATCTCTGTGTGATTTTCAGTGAATCACAACTTTTATTGTCCCGCAGTATGAGTCAGGTGGATTTTTCAATTTCATTTTTTTTTTATTTTCATTAATAACATGTCTTTTATCTCCTTAAAAGGGTTAGGGATCGGATCGAGGTAGGTTCCCTAACCACCAAAAACAACTAAAATTTTCCAAGTATGCTTGTGTATAGGTTTAGATTAAAATTTGGAAGATTTTTTACCTATTTTATTCAATAAATAACCAATAATTATCCTTCTCTTCACAATGGAAACATAAAAAAATTATGTTTTAAGTAGCATTGATTTAGAGATTTCATATCAGATAATCCATCTTGCAGGTGATTCAAAACTAGGCATACATTTTAGTGACCATGGTGGAATTCTTTTAGTTGTGGGAAACTCTTTTCTTTTTCTGAATAAAACAATGTTTTATTTAAGTTTTTGTACTCTTTTTATTTTGTTTTCCTAACGTTTATGTTGTATATCTAACATTTAGTTTTACAGATATACTAAAAATCCAAAAACAACAAAAATAAAAAAAATCAGGTTGTAGGCCTGTTGCAATTGCAACTGGGTTGTGATTTATGACACAAAAAAAAACAATCTAGTTTCCAAGGATTCACAACTATGGCTGTGTTGTAATTTTTTTCTGCAAAAAATTAAAAATAATGTGTTTTTCTTAAGGTAATGAACCAATAATTACTAAACTAAATGCAAGTTTGGATAAGGGTAAATACCCATCTGCATAACTATGGGAAGTGTTTGGGCATAAGACCTAAATCTCATTGTGAGGAGTACCACAGGAACCCCAAAGTAGTTGGAACCTTGAGGGAACTAGATGAGAATATATCTCACTTCAAATATCTCGGGTCTCACCCAATCAACCCGCGACCCACTGAGTGGCCTCAGTATCACATTGTGCTCATAGGCCCATACATATAATAATTATTAAATTTGGTCATAGTTTATGCAGCATGAGAGCCGAATCAACACAATATAATAATATATTCAGGTTGCATTATGGAGAACAATACAAAGGCTATTATATAGCCATAGAGGTATCCAAAAGACCTCCTAAAAAATAGGATCTAATAACCCAGGATAATCATGATGTAATAACAAATAACAAATTATAACCCATTTAAATGAATATATGAGTATGACCTAATAACCACCTATTAACCATTGCATTACCATATTTACTAACTACCATAGTAATGATATATTTACCATACGGTAAATTCCATGTAAATACTAATATTCCTAACATTCCCCCCTTAGTGTTTACATGGTAAAAAAACATTCACACTTCCTCTATAACCTACTCGCCTCTGCTCATTCATGATCTTCACACATACTCAAACTAAAGGTAGAAGAAGGAACACATCAACTTTTTATCAACCATGCAATGTCAGGAACACATCTGACCGAAGAGGATGGGAACATGCTCAAGAATCATTTGCTTATCAACCAGTCACTCTAGGGAACACATCTGACCTAATAGTGTGGGAACTCAAGAAGGAACACATCTGAACAACCTTCAATGGTTTTCTAGAGGCTAACCACAAACCTAGGTATGAACAAGAACACATCTGACTATTCAACCTCTTCAAGAATCATGATGTTGCATTTCACTATGTGCTATCTATCTTTTCACTATGTTATTACATCGGGGAATTATGTAGGAATACCACATATACAAGTGAACATAGGATGAACCTCTATTCTTATTTCTCACACCACAACACTAAAAATATGAAATATTGAAAAACTAAAATCCAAACCACATGCAACTAAAAACACATGTCACCAAACCATATGTGAAGCCCCATCATTGGCGACTAACGAGAGGTCGTTGAATGACCTCCTTCCTCATGTTCGTCCGTCATCTAGTAACATGCTGCTAGCTCAACCTGATTTGGATATGAATCTTAAAAATTTCAATATTGGGTTTATTTTTGTAACTTCCCCCCCTCTGACAATGTGAAATCAGATTTATTTTCTGGACATTGGATAACATCCAAAAAATATGTTTGTGAGGCAATTTTTTTGGACAAATTTTATAATGACCCTTTTTTATTGACTCCACATACAACTAATGAACTTTGACTCACAATAACTAATGACTGACATTGATTTTGAAAACAATGTACTATATTACAGACTAAACTTTTTGATCGAATTTGACTAAAAAACATTTGAAACATACTTTTTAATACAAGATTAATAAAAATAACAAGACAATAAACTCTTTATGACATGACACAGATTATATTATCCCAAGACAATTATATCTAATTGACCATAACTTAAAAGTAATTAACTTACACTCAAACGAAAATAGACTAACGACCATTACATTTAATCTAAAATATGGATTAAATAGAATTTTTACCTACGACTATAAACTAGATCAATTCACTTGAGTAATCTATCTAGACGACTAACATTGAATGACGACTAACTTTAATATCCAAAACATTGACTTACTGGACTTCTTTGTTATACATTCATTCACCTTCCTTACACGTTTGGGAGTGATCTCCTCATAACACCGATCTACGTAAGTCAAGTTCCAAGTATATAAATGCTATGTATAGGTATTGAGAGGAGAATAACACGATGGACGAGATGAGACATGTCTATGCCTCAATCCACACAATGCTGAATGAAAATCATTGCATTTCAATTTTATCAACTTACTTTCTTGTGTCAAATCTTATTCGCTTTATTGTTTATTTATGCATACATGAATTTGTAATTAGGCGTTTATACGAAAAAAATTATATTTCTTAATCTAGTGAACCCACATTCGAGCCACTTTGGGATCTTCATATCCAATCTTATTTAATGGCTTGTAAATCTCAGTGCCCTCAAATCACTTAGCACAAATGCAACCACCTTACAAAGATTCTCTGAATGTACACAATATGCACCCAATGCTGAATGCTCTACTTGTTAAATCTTGTAAACACTATTAGACTACCATGCTAACTTTTCAGAATTCTTGTTATTTCTCATCATGAAATCCCCTACCATTTGATAAATGACTCACTACCATGACCTTAACACATGATCATGGAAGAAGATGTTTATGAACAGGAATCTGCACGTGATCTAATAGAAATAGAAAAATCTGTGAATCTACGTATTGAAATGCGTTATCCCATTCTATACCAAGAGAAGCCTCAATACCTTTATAATATTTTGATATGCGTAAGTCTCAACGTATAGCTGCACATATCTGATATGTGATTAAAAATGACAATATTCAAAGGATGAAGATCTCAAAACGTAGATTTTTATATATATTCCAAGTTCTAGATTTGTCACCTTTTACAATGCAGAAAGTCAATATGACTGTCACGTAGATGCATAGGTAACTACGCTGAAGTGAATAACTGATTGCAAACTGAGAGTCCTCAATGAAATGTTCAGAAACCTTCATAAATCATGCCTCTTCTATATGACAACTTATTAGCAATTTCACTCAGACCATGCTTATTAATCAATACAAGATCATAATATAACGTTTTTCTCTCTCTTCTTTAGACTACACCTACTCCCACTATTCTAATCTATAACATATTTCCATGACGTGCTTCCATAATTGGGGCAATAAAAACTCTAAATATTCCCCCAAGATTTATTTCATTTCTCCATGTAATTAGATCTAATACCAAATATTAAATTTATTTATAGTCTATGCAATATGGGCAGACGAATCAAACACAATATAATATTATATCTCATGGATACATTTTTGGAGAATATTCCAAGAGGATGTTATATAGCCACAGAGGTAGCCAAACAACCTCCTAGAAAATAGGATATAATAACCCAGAATAATCACTGGTAATAACAACTAAAAAATTATAACCCGTTTAAATGATATATATGGGTATAGCTTACTAACCACCTATTAACCATTACATTATCATATTTACTTTTACCATTTACTAAATACTATAGTAATGATATATTTACCATATGGTAAATCCCATGTAAATACTAATATTCCTAACAATAATGTGGTGGCTCCAAGTCCACCTCCATGGTACTCCTACGTGAAATTGTATAAGTCCATGTACAAGTGTGCTAATACACATCATTCCCATACATATCTAGTCCCATCCTACTCTAAATGCCGACATATATCATGCATCTTATACAAGATTCCCACATGTCCACTCTCCACTACCAATGATGAAGGAATCACAACTGAAATGAATTTCCATAATTGCAAAACACCTGATCTCAGTATGGCATCTAGAATAATGTGGGTCTCTGTCTATACTTATGTCCCTATAAATTTCACCTATAATCTCTTGTCTTCCTCTTAGAATCCTCTACTGCCATCACCTGGACTCTCTCACTCAAAACTAGTAGCCACAATATGCAATATACATCCTCCAGAGTCATAATCATCTCCCCAGTAAGTAACCAAAAAGTACAAGTATTTGCACACCATTGCTTGTGTAATACAGTGATCATAGGCATGTTATGGAGTATTTCCCCCAATCCCATTATGTGCCACAAGATAGAACATTCTAGTATAACCCACTCAGAATCGGATAAGCCAAATCCCAATAATGTATTCAAGTGTTGACCTCCACAAAACTCCTGCGAATGGATATCCCCTACACAAGATAAAACATCAGAAAAACTGTGACGTTAACACCTCATATCCACGCAAAAAAACTTTTCGTAACACCAAAATTCATCAAATGTCACATTTATCACATCTTGTGGTCAAAACAACCTCCTCGGTCATCATCACCAAGGAGTAAATCACCAGTGCCAAGAGCTAGGTGTTGGCATCCTTAAGGACATTAACACCTTGTTTTCTCTTTCCTAGGTTAGAAATGCCTAGAAATTCAAAAACTCAATTTGCAAAAATTCACAAAAATGAGCTCACTTTAATAAATTTTTACAAAATAATCACACTTACCAACTCACCATTCATTTGTGTTGCCACGACTGCTGCCACCATCTCGAATGTAGTCAATCTTGTTGGTCTAATATGCGGCATCCTCGCAAGTTCATAAATCTAGATCATAAGCACTCAAATTTTAAATGAAATCGCTATTCACTTTTCACCATTATTATATATATCATTTGTCTCGGTACCTAATTTTCTATAGTCATTATGCATGCTCATTTTCCAACTAATACACACTACATAGGTTTTCTCATATTTTGAGCTTCACTACTTTGTTTTCTCCCATGTTTGCACTATTTGGTTAAGAATTCCTCACTACTCCATTTGCAACAGGGATTCTCCAGACTTCTCACAAGTATTTTCCTTACTTATTTCACAGTACTTGAATTTGATTCAAATAGAATAAATGGGGGAAAATGTAGACACAAAATCACGCACATACTACTATTCTACTATACCATGAAGTAAGTTAGTTTTTGTATGGATATTTAGTAAGAAAAGTATTCATTGGTGACACACTTCCTATTCCATCTAATTTTTTAATTATTTCTATTGTTTTTATCTCTCACATCTATCATTGCTATACCCAGTTCTGGTCATGGTCACCTGGATCCCTGTTCGTAAGTATTCTCACATTAGTTGTCATTTGTCTCAAGACACTAGTGCCTAGGCACTCCTATCCAATATGGGGGACTCCTATCCTATTTTTTTTGTTCATATTTAAGGTAAAGGTGGTAAGAGGAATACCTAGGTTTGGGATGGTTGAAGGTTGTATGCACGCGTATCTGAATTCTGAATCAAAGTGATTGTGAGACCTTCCTTTTGGCTAGGAGGAACTACCTGTATAAGAACCAAAACAAGACCACCAAAGAGAGTTAAACGATATATGCAGTGGACTGCCTAGCATGTGCTAGATCCTGGAAGTGCGATACTTCCTAGATGGTTGTCAATCCACTGTTTAAAACAATTCAATGCTGAAATAAAGTAAATATTGTCCTACTGTAGTTTAATATGATTTAGGCATCTCATACAAAATGCAATAGGCTAGATCTAATCTAACAGGCTAGGCTAGAAGGAGATCCAGAGGTCAAGTAGGTTGGTTATAGGTGAATCTGAGCTAACAGGCTAGGTTAGATACAGATCTGAAGGTCAAATAGGTGTTCAGGTAGGTATATGTCAGAAACAGGTTGTTATTCTGGCAGAGATCAGGTGACATAGAGACCGACCATGGTTTTATAAAACCGATGATGGTTTTACTGTAACCGGTGACGGTTAGAGAGAACCGATGACGGTTAAGTCGGGGCTGGTGGAATCACACAGTCTGGGTTTTTGGAGTTTTGGGGCAAAAGTGGAGTGGATAGAAGATGGGGATTGATCACAGAGGGGGTGTAGATATGTTGCGAAGGTCTGAGACTACTGAGGAGGTCAAAATGGGAAATTGGGCCAAGTATTAAGATGATTGGGTATGGAAGGTGGTTGCAACTGGAGAGAGGGAATGGACAGAGAGTAAAAGACTAGGTTCCTTTACCACAAAGACTACAGCTGATGATAAGAAAATGAAATAGATGGAAGGAGGATACTTACTCTTCTGTGAGGTACAGGTCTGAAGAATAATGAAGAAGTTGCTGCATTGGAGAATGCTGGGAAGAAAGTTTCACTGTTGTGCCAGTGTATTTGGTTGCCTTTGTTGATCACAAATCAATCTTCATTCTGCTGTTGCATCTAAAGAGATCAAATTCAAGATCAGAAGTTTCCAAACAACTCAACAAAACCAACCCGTATTACAAAGCTGTAGATGGGTCTAAATAGGCCATTTGGTCCATTCCGGTATAACCGGCGTCGGTTTAGGGTGAACCGACATCGGTTTAGGGTAAACGACATCGGTTTGGGTGAGATATCTCGGGTTGTTCAAAATTTTCCTGGGAAGTTGTTCTACCATTTGATAAGGGTCTCTTCTTTTTCTCGGGGTGAAAACTGACCTTAGGAGGCTTTTAAATGTGAGGTGAGGGGATGGGTCTAATGTTAGGTTTTATTTAGGACATTGGTTTAGGGTTTAGGTTAATGGGTCAAATGATGGGGGTGGTTAGGTGAGGTGCATTTAATAAAGGCAATTATATTAAATAGGTGTGTGAGGGTAGTGAATTAATTTAATGTAAATAATTAAATTAATATGTGTGTGGGTAAAAGGTCATTAACTTAATTAAAATAATTAAATTAATATGTATGGAGGTAAATGGCATTAATTTAATTAAAGTAATTAAATTAAAATGTGTGGGGTGCAGGAGGTAGGTGATAAGGTGTTGAGGATGAGGAAGTGATTATAGGGTTGCGCTAGGGGACCAAGGTGATTACGACACGATTTTGGTGTCTACATTTTGCCCCTTTTGTTGCGTAGCTTGTATTGGTAAGTGACGTGAACAAGAATAGAGTGTGGTTGCCCCAAGTGGGAATGAGGGTGATCCCCCTCAAACCAGGAACTGATGAGGTGGCAGAGCACATCGGTGAGTGGTTTGATAAAAGTTGATGTGAAGAAGAATAGTGAAAAAATGAGGAATGGAGTAAAGGGAAAATCGGGCATATAGGTAAACGGGTAAACGGGCCAAGGTCAAAGGTAGTGGCAGTTGAATGCATGCACACGTATAAACTGTGACACGGTACCAGGTTGAAGAGCTTGCAAACTCTACATCGTCTAAGGTCGATAGGTTTATCCAAACAAGGTTGAAGTGATTCCGGTATCCAAGGTATAGGATATGGTCAGGAAACACAATGTAGGTTAGGTGCAGGAACATTTAGGTATGTTCTGGTACACCAAAGGTAGGGTCAGGATAAATGGTCATGGCAATAGGCTAGGTAAGGTCATTAGGTCAATCAACATAGGTAACAGTGCCACAAGGTATAGCGAACACATGAGGTCAAAGGTCACAAATAGTTTTCTGGGTCTAGGTAGATAGGTCACAGCATGGGTAAGGCCGAGGTAGGGGTAAAATAAGGAGATGCCAATCAGCTAACGAGGTGAGGGTCAAGAAGGTGGAGGGCTAGAGCAGAAGGTAAAGTGGTCCAGGTAGGTGTAGGGGAGGCAAAAAGAAAGGGGAGGTAAGGAAAATGAGGTAATGTGAGGGCAATGAGTAGGCAGGGTAACCGACATGGTCAGTATGAATTGATGACGGTGGAGAGGAACCGACGGTGGTTGGCTAGGGCATCAGACCGACATCGGTCAAGGGTTAACCGACGTCGGTTGAGTCGGGTAGGTATAAAAAGTGAAAAACCCATGTTTTGAAAATTCATTTGTGCATTTGGAAAAGGAGAAAAGGACAAGAAGAGAAAAAAGAGGAAGAGGACAAAAGAGAGCGTCAGAGAGCTTGGTTGGTGAGCCACATAGGTGAGATTGATTGGGTGAGAGGTGGGGCCACGAGATCAGATCGAGTGAGGTGATTGGTGGAGAGAGTTGGAGGTCATTTGAGGATGGTGGAGGCCAGAGAGGGATCGGGAGGAGCGGAGTGGAGGCCGGAGGTTCCACCATGATGACAACGAGATCAGGTAGGATTTAAACCTTTGTTATTGATTTTTAGTTAATTTGGCTAAAATATGGAAAGTGAAAAAAGGGGTTTGGGGGGTATGAATTGAAAACAGGGAAAGAGGGCATGGGAATGGGGAAGGTCATGTTTGTGTATGAATAATAGGGTGTATAGGAGGGATTGAGTAGGTGGGTAGAAGGACTAGGCAGTATTGAAAACATAGGGTTGGAAATCGGGCGGGTGACATGACAGTGACCGATGTCAGTCGACTTTTGGCCGAGTCATGGGTAGTGACCGGTATGGTTGGTCACATTTTTGAAGAACAGTGACCGATATTTGGTTTATGGATTGACCGGATGATAGAGTCAAGGTTGGAGGCATGGGTGGTCAGGGGATTACCATGGATTGGTCAATCCTAAGGTATGGAGCACAAAAAGTCAGGAAGGGTTAAGGGCATGTGGATGGAGTAGGGAGAGGGGAAAATTTGAGTCAGGTTATAGGTATGGTAGATGAAGGTTGGTTTATGGTTTTGGGTGAGTAGGGTAGATAGGAAGTTGGGTTTAGGTATAGATGGATAGGGTAGATGGGTTTGGGTAGGTTGGATAGCGAAATGGCCAATAGGGAACATGAGGGTGTAAAATGGAGTCAGGTGGTTATGTATGATGGATGTGAAATTGGTAAGGGTACTAAACATGGTGATGTGGGATGCCTGAGGTTTAGGATGTATTGAGATCAGGTTGTTATGGGATGAGGGTCAGATAGGTGTTTAGGTTCTCCCATCAAGTACAGGTTGTTTATATGAGCAAGTTTAGGGAACATGGTTAGGGCAGGTGAGTAGTTAGGTGACAGTTAGGACCATCTAGGGCCACATGCCGAAGGTTGAGGCTAGGTGTATGGCATAGTCCCAGATAATGAAGTTAGGTCAGGTAGATGTATGGTTCTAGGGAAGGTATGAGAAGGATCATGGTTGGTGATTAGGCATGGTTGAGAGGTAGTGTTGATTCCATGGATCCATAGGTATGGTTTAGGTCAAGGTCGATTAGGTTAGGTGGATATAGGTAGATAGGTATGGGTGATGTTTAGGTCATAGATAGGTAGTGTTGATTCCAGGCCATGGGTATGAGTATCAATTAGGCATAGATGTTTAGTATGGAATATGGTAGATAGGTAAATGCATGATGGGTATGTGGCTAAAATGAGGTTATGTATGAAAATGAGAAATGTAAAGTAGGTGTCGAGGGTCTATGTGGTATATGGGATAGATGTCGAGGTTTTTGATATGAACAGGAAATCAGGTAAAGGTGGGGAAAATGGTTAGGGTAAAGAGTGGCCGAGCTAACCTTCCAGGGCCCCATGATTGGAAGTGTTGCCTACAAAGTGTATGAAAAGGGACCTCAGACGATGTAGTTCTCCCATAGGCTAGTGAAGAATATGAGACCCTAAATACATTGCATGATTGTATTAGGTTGAAAGGTGAGGAATGGAGTCACAGGTCACCAAATGTCGTAGGTTGAGCAGGTCCCTTGAGGTCATGATGATTACTGGGTGGGAGGTGATAGGTAATTGGGTCATAAAAGGGGAAGGTAAAATTCCAGGTCATAGGCAATTAGGCCAAGATCATTGAATAGGCAAGTCCATAGGAGATAGGTAAAGGTTACTTTTAGGTTGATTGAGGTGGGAGAAGAAAATCCCAAAAGACAGGTGTTGACTCTTCCTAGATAGGAAGATCAAAAGGATGAAGGGAGTCTATAAGAGGGGGCAAGTAAAGCCACCTTGATTGGCAAGGATCAAAATGTATGAAACACATCTACAGATAGGCTAGTGGAAGACCCTAAAGAATTTTTGATTTTTGAGAAGAATAGTCCAGAATCTAGGTTTAGAAAGACTATGTAGAGAGTTGTGAAGCTTTTGGGTATAGCTAGAATCCTTGGGCAAGGGAGCAGTCATACTTATAGATAGACTGATCGATGTGGGAAGTTATATGGGATGAAGTCTCCTTGAGGTCTTCGTGAAGCTGATCTTTCTGAGATTTTTGAGATTCATCTTTTTGGAAAGACTATTAGAGAGGAAGATTTTTATAGCTGTCCTCAAGGAGCAGTCTACTTATAGTGAGATTGAAGGTGGAAGATGTCCTTGAGGGATTCATCTTTTATATTGGAAGTTTGACTATCCCTTATTTTTGGAAGATGTCCTTTGAGGGATTCTTTTAAGTCTTTTTTTGAAGTCATGGACGAGACTATAACGAAGCATTTGGTTCTTGTTGAGAAGGCAAGGGTGAATGACCATGGGATCTCATCTAAAAGAAGATGAAAAGTATCCATGAGAATCATGCCATGTGCAGAGCTGTGGTGCACATATTTAAGATAAGGAAAAAGGGTGACGGGTAATCACATGATTCTTGTTTAGTCGTTGGAGATGAGGTGTGGAAAAGAAAAAGGTAAATGGTGCTCAAGGGATGAGCATGAACTAGATAAATAGTGATGTAGGACTAGAAGTCAATAGTAGAATGGTCGAAGATGCAAGGCATTGAGGGGCTCAGGTTCGGGCTTACCATCAAGTGAAGACAAGCGATAAGCACCTGATCCATAGTCATGGGTCATGATGTATGGTCCAAGCCAATTAGGAGCAAATTTTCCCTGTTTGCTTTTTTCTGCTTTGGTTACGTGTTGATTTTCCTTGAGGATGAGATCATTGACCTTGAAGGTGCATTCATGGACACGTTTTTCATAGGCACGCTTGATGCATTTTTGGTAGACTTGGAGATGGTTGAGGGCATGAAGATGACGTTCGTCTAATAACTCAAGTTGTGCTAAACGGTCTTGGCGAAAGTCATCATCAGTAAGTATATCTTGAAGGGAGATATGGAGAGATGGGATCTGGACTTCGAGAGGAAAAATAACCTTGGTACCATAGACTAGAGAAAAGGGAGTGGCAGCGGTGGAGGTGTGAATACTAGTACGGTATGCCCAAAGAGCAAAAGGAATGTGCGTATGCCAATCCTTCCCAGTATCGTTAACCACTTTCATGAGAATTTTGTTTAGGGTTTTGTTGGTGGATTCAGCTTGGCCATTGGTTTGTGGGTAATATGGTGAGGAGAAGCTAAGCTGGATACCGAAGGTGTCACAAAGTTTCTGTAGAGTTTTGTTTTTGAATTGTTTTCCATTATCAGTGATAAGGCGATGTGGAACACTGAAGTGACAAATAATGTGATGATTGATGAACTCACATATTTTCTCAGCTTTAGTGGAGATGAGGGGTATGGATTCAACCCATTTGGTGTAATATTCGGTAGCGGTGATGATCCATTGATGTCTTAGGGAAGAGTGGGGATTGATCTCTCTGACAAGATCCAAACCCCATTGAGAGAAGGGCCAAAGGTCACGAGTGACCTGTAAGGCATGACTAGGTGTGTGATGAAGATTGGCATGTTGTTGGCATTTTACACAATGCTTAACGTAGTCACAACAATCATGATTGAGGGTTGGCCAATAATAGCCTAGGCGAAGAATGTGTTTAGCAACAGCAAGGCCACTGAAGTGACCTCTGCATATGCCATCGTGAACTTCTTTAATGGTATAGGGGATTTCAGAGCTGGTGAGGCATCGTAAGAGAATACCGTCAAAGCCTCGTTTATAGAGAAGGCCACCCATGATGACATAACGAGAGGCCTTTTGAGAAAGGTGTGTTGTCCATTACGTGTGAGATCAGGAGGCAATATAGAAAGGGAAAGGTAGTCTGCAAGCTGCTTATACCAAAGGTCTTGTGTGTTTAGTGAGGCAGTTTGGATGAGGTTAACACAACAAGATTTATAAGAAGGTCTTGGTATGCATTTTATGGTAACAAAGATGTCTGAATCGGCAGGTGAAGTAGGTATTTGGGAAGCGAGGCATGCCATGGTATCCATGAATTTATTGGTGGATCGCGGAACAGTTTGAATTTTATAGTGGTCAAAGGTAGTCAACATGATGCCGACGTAACATTTGTACTCTTGAAGTATTTCATTATGACACTGATAAACACCATTGACTTGGTTTACTACCAGTTGAGAATCACCAAAGATATTAATGGACTTAACCTCTAAGGCATAGGCAGTCATGAGACCCAATACGAGTGCTTCGTATTTGGTGATATTGTTAGTGCATTCGAAGTCGAGTTTAAATGATAAGGGCATGGGCTCACCATCAAGAGGAATGAGGATAATGCCTGCACCACCCCCATGCTGACATTTGGAACCATCGAAGAATAAGGTCATTTGGTAAGGGTCATCATCCAAAGAGAGGTTAGCAATGGATTCGTCAGGGAAATCAAAATTTGAAGATTGATTCCCAGAAAGAGGTGCATCAACGAGCTGGTCAGCAATGGCCTGGCCCTTGATAGATTTTTGGTGGATGAATTCGAGGTCTAGGTCAGCAAGAAGCATGAGCCAACGTGTGGCACATTGATTTTGGTAAGGTTTAGCATACATGAAGTGTAAGGGGTCAGTGTTGGTCACAACATAGGTTTTGTGGTTGAGTAGGTAATGGCGAAGTTTGGTGGCAACAAAAACTAAGGCTAAGCAAAGTTTTTCAGGGTGAGTGTATCAGGTTTCGTAGTCCAGAAGGGTATGACTTATGTAATAAACTACCTGCTCCCTATGTTGTTCATCACGATGAGCGAGCATAGCCCCTAAAGAGTGATCAGTAGCAGAGATGTATAGGTAGAAGGGTTGGTCATCTTTAGGTGGAATAAGTACGGGTGGTTGGAGAAGGTATTGTTTTAAGGCCTCAAAAGCTTTGTGGCAGTTGTCATCCCATTTGAAAGAGACATCCTTTTTGAGAAGGTGATGAAATGGTTGACAATGGTCAGAGAGTTGGGAAATAAATCGATGAATAGATTGCAATTTACCTTGCAGGATACGGAAGTTGTTTAAGGTTAGTGGGTGGAGGCATTTCCAAAATGGCCTTGACTTTAGCAGGGTCAACTTCTATACCACGTAAGGAAATGATAAATCCCAGGAGCTTTCCTGAGAGAACCACGAAGATGCACTTTTTAGGTTGAAGGTGGATGCAATATTTAATGAGGCGGTCAAAGATGGTTTTGAGGATAGTGAGGTGCTCGGTGCGACGTTTAGATTTGGCCAAGAGATCATCCACGTAATCTTCCAATATGTGATGCATGATATCATGGAAGATGTAGGTCATAGCACGCTGATATGTGGCACCAGCATTTTTAAGGCCAAAAGGCATGACTCGATAGCAGAAGGTCCCCCAAGGGGTAATGAATGTGGTTTTGTGTTGATCCTCTGGAGTGAGCAAGATTTGGTTATAACCCGAGAAACCATCCATAAGTGATAGCATCTCATGGCCAGCGGTAAGGTCAACCAACTGGTCAATACCAGGCAGAGGAAAATCATCTTTTGGGCAGGCAAGGTTGAGATCATGGAAATCGGTGCAAATGTGAAGTCCCCCTGTCACCTTAGTGACAGGGACAATGTTAGAAATCCATTGGGGGTAATCGATGGGTAAGATGAAGGAAACTGAGAGAAGGCGTTGAAGTTCTTCTTTGACAAGAAGAGCAATGCGAGGGTGCATTTTCCTCAACTTTTGTTTTACGGGTTTGGCATCAGGAATGGTTACAATATTGTGGACCATGATAGTGGGATCAATGCCAGGCATGTCAGCATAGGACCAAGTGAAAGCATGGCTATGATTTTTAAGAAAAGAAGTGAGGGCTTCCTGTTCAGCAGCATCCAGAGATTGGCCAATCTTGAGAATGTGGGGGTCGTCCTGAGTGTGGATGTTGACTTCGATAGTCGATTCATTCAACATTGTTTGCATCTCAGAAGGTAATGACCGGTGAATATAAGAGTCTTCAGCACCAAGGTAGGTGAGTATGGACTCATCATCCTGACATTGAATGACATTAATAGGAGTATCGTCCCCTATCATGTCAGGATACAAGAAAGGAAGAGAGGAAGGAGCCTCGCCATCGCGGTGATAGGTCAGAGGCCCCAAGGAAATGGTATTTATGAAAAAAAAAGGTAGGAGGGATAGATTCAGGATCCATCGACTCCGTTGGTGAAGGTGGTGAAGGTGGGGTAGGTGAAGAAGGTGGAGAGGGGTCAATGTCTTCAATGAGTTCAATACGGGGATTTTTGGCAGGTAGTTTGGTAAAACTGATTCCACTACGATCATTGTGTTTACGCATGGTACATGAAATAATGGTGTGATGACCTTGCTCATAAAGGCCAAAGCCAAAACCCTTCCAGGCACAACGGTGTAGGAAAGTGTGAGCAAAGCGGCGGTTGGTAAGTGACTGAAGGTCAGCCGAAAAAGGTCAGGTTTGTGATGGTGGTTCGGGTGTGTAAGTGGAAATATCAAGTCCCCCATAGGTAAGATGGGTACGGAGGTGGGGAGGACCATAAAGGAGATGCTCGCCTATGCGGTGATCATAGTGAGGATGCTGGTGAAGGTTTCCATACTCTTGTGGAGTAAGGAATGTATTGACATTGTACAGGCGATACTCCCCCATAGTGAGGTGTTGAAAAACACCTTCCAAGGGATCAGTGGTTGATATATTGGTGGCTGGAATGGAGGAAGTGTTAGAAGTTAGATCGGTAGAGGTGTTCAGTTAGTTGGGAAGCTGATGTGTGACTGGTAGAAGTGACAACAGTGGTGGGAATAGAATATTTGGGTGAAGGTGAGGTTGCAATGGCACTGGTGGATGGGGTCATGTGTGAAGAAGATGTAGGTAGGGAGGTAGATGCCTTAACAGGTACAAGGACATCATTGGGCCGGTAAAGCATGTTGCAGGTTTTGAAAGGTGATGGGTCAGCTGGAATGGTATAGGAACGTCCTTCATGTTCGAACTTTACACATCGGTGCAAAGTAGAAGGAACACAACCCATGGCACGAATCCAGGGTCTGCCGAGCAACAAATTGTATTGAAACTCCCCTTCCAAAATGTAGAACAACTCAGGAATAGTACGGGGACCCACACGAATGTGGAGGATGATAGTGCCGAGTGTAGAGGTGATAGCGTCATTGAATGAACGCAACATGACTGGATGTTTATGCATGCAGTTGTTGGGTATGCGCATTTGTTCAAATGCGTGAGAGGAGATGATGTTAATGCTAGTGCCCCCATCGATCATAACATGTCAGACGCATATATTATCGATATGGATGGAGATGAAAAGTGCAGGATCTGGGTCATCGGTTTGGTGGGGGACAATTTCATCATCCGAGAAACTAAGGATAACAACTTGGTGAACAGGTGGAGGTGATGAGGTAGATGGAAATTTGGTGAGAGAAGTGACATGATGAGGTGTGATAATAGATGCTACAGGTGTGGGGTCATCAGGTAAAACTTCAATAGATTGAAGGACCTCCATGAGGGCTTGACGATGTGACTCCGAGGTTTGGATGAGGTCATATAAGGACATTTTGAGGGGAGATTGGTGTAGTTGTTTGAGCATGGTGCGATGTGTGATGCCATTAGAAATGGGGTATGCGGGGCCGTGGATAGTTATTTTAGGTATGGGTGTAGATGGTATGTTGGGTATAGGATTGGTTGGTGGGTCAGTTGCCTTTTCTTTGCCCTTCTGCGCACGTGTAGTGATGTGTACCATGTTGATTTGAGGGGAGTTGGCAAATGGAGAAGGTGTAGGGTAAGTGGTATAATGACATGAAGGGAAAAAACCTACTGGAGGAGAAAATCCTTGTGAGGTGAGTTGGGCGCAATGACATTTGGGTGGTGGTGTGGCAAGTTCTCTGATGTGAACCATGTTAATTTCAAATTTCAGGGGTGGCTCTAGGTGAGGTGTGAGGGTGGAGGTTGTGGTATAGGTGTAGGAGGAAGATGTGAAGAAGGTGGTGAGGGTGAAATAGGTTCATCATCCAGGAGGTCATCGTCATCCAAATTTGGGTCAGAAGGACATAATTGAATGAGGGAAGCCTTTAGACCCTTACAGTTCTCAGCATCGTGTCCTAGCACATGATGGTAAGCACAAATTTTAGTATCATCAAACCCTTCCTGGTTTAGGTTTAAGAGGGTCATAAGGTCTAAGAGGAGGGAGGGTGATAGCAGAGCTTTCCAGGAGGTTAGCCAAGATGGTGGCGTATGATCCCACCAGTGGATCACAATGCGAAGTGAAAGTAGGTTTGGTTGGAAGATTGGGTAGTTGTGGTGGTAGTTGAGGTGATGCAGTCTTGGATTTGGGTTGTACTTTCTTTGGTGTAGGTGCAGCAACAGAAAGAGGGGTAAGTTTAACCACCTCTTTGGAAATTAACGGTTTTTTTGATTTTTGGTGCTTTTTCTTAGGTAGAGGTGTAGGGGGAGCACGTGATGTAGATGGCAAGGAAGATGGTGGGAGAGGATGAGTGACCCAAGGGGACAACTGAGGTGCAGCGGTAGGTGTTGGTCGAGGTCGAGAGGGAGGTATAGGTGAGGTGGAAGAAAATGTCATAGGTAGTGAAGGAGGTATAGAAGGTAATGGTGGTATAGGAGGCAAAGAAGTTATAGATGGTGATGAAGGATGCAAGGTTCACCTAGGTAGAGCTGCAGGCTGTGGTAAAGGGGTCAAGGGATTTTTAGGTTTACCCCTGGAGAGAGTAGATTTTGTTAAGGTAGAGGGGTGAGGTCCCAAGATGGATGGTAGGGGTGAAGGTGATAAAGGTGTAGTTGGTGAGGTCGGTGCATGTGGATTAGAAGGTTGGGTTTTTGTTTAAGTTGAGGGATTGGTTCAATAGGTATATGTGAAGATGTGGTAAAGTGTATCCTGACAGGAGGATGTGCAAGGTTTGATATGGGTGTGACCCCTAGAACACTAGTGGGTTTAGATACAAGAGATGGTGTTGGAACACGTCGGCTAGTAGGTAGAGAGGTGGGTATAGATGAGGATGATGCAATAGAAGATGTATCAAGAGTTATGTTCATGTGTAGTTTGGGTTGTTGAAACATCTTTGGATAAATGGTAGAAGTGTCAGTGGAAGATGATTGCATTTGGGTCGAGACCGGGAGTAAGAGACACCCCCAAAGTGAAGACCTATCAACATAGTCCAGGTGGTCAGCCAAACGTGAGAACGACACTGTGGTAGATGAGGTAGATGTGGAGTGAGTGGGGATTCCCATAAAATGTGTCTGAGAAATAGGGAATTCACTGGCTTCGGCCTCTGTAGGTAAGAGAGCTGAAAGTAGGTCCGCAGGATCTTGGGTAGCTGATGGAGAATGGTCACTGAGTGGTAACGACAAATCTATTGGATCCTGAATAGGTGGAGAAGATGATGGGTACTCCTCTGTGGGTGGAGGAGGTACAATTGGTAGTGGTTCACTGGGTAGGGAAGCTGAAGGGGAAATGATATTGGTGCTAACGAGAGACTCCTCCACAGGTGTACGGGGAGGTGAAGGGCTTTCCTCTATGGGTAGAGGAATGGATAAAGTAGGTTCCTGTGTGGGTAGAGGATTTCGGGCTAGGATTTCCTCGATGGAGGGGATAGGAGATATTTGGGAAACAAGTGGTAAGTCGGTAAAGATAACATGTACCTCACGTGTATTACTTTTGTTGTGTGAGGCATTACCAGTTTGATCATTAGATGGGGAATGGTTAGGGAATGGTTTCTTGAATATATGAAGGTCTTGATTGGCAGGTGCATTAGGGTTATCCAGGACTAACTCGCCGCTCTCGAGCATTCCCTGAACAATGTTTTTAAAGGTGATACAATTGCTGTCACTGTGACCATTTACACGGTGATAGTTACAGTAGTCATTTTCCTTATACCAACCTGGTATGGGGCGAGAGGGGTCAAAACCAGTATGTGGTTTGATAGGAGGAAGGGTGATGGCATTAGCTTTAATAAGCTTTTCTAAAACAGATGAATATGGTTCCCCAATTGAGGTGTATTTCTTTTGTTCTCGTTTGAATTGGAAGGCTTGGACTATGACAGATTGGATGAAGGTTTAGCATGATTGGATGGATGGGCAGGGCCAGCCTTAAGTACCACTGCGTTGGCAGTTCCCTTGGCTTTGGAATAACTCATCTGAGGTTTCGAGGAAGAGGAAGTATCATGTGATTTAAACGAGGAGTTCTTGTTTTGTAATTGTATCTTCTTCTCTTTGATGGCACAAATTTTGAGCTTACGTGCCATGGTGAAAGCCTCATCGAATGTTGGAAGGTTTGCACCTGTAAGGTAGGTGAGATATGTCTAGCACAGGCTCGTGTGAAGAGCTCTATGAGTTCAGTTTGTGGTAATTGGAAAGTGAGTTGGTTGATTAGGCTATGCCAACGAGCGACAAAATCTGCGATAGATTCATCGTCATATTGATGCGTGGAATAAAGATCGGTCATGGTAACCTTCTTGATGACGTTAATCGAAAAATGATCCAAGAAGGCTTGGGCTATTTGGTTGAATGAGAAGATGGAATGTCTAGGTAATCCACTATACCAGTCCAATGTTGGACCAGTTAGGGACATGGGAAAGGTTTGCAAAAGCAAAGCATCATCATGGGCAATTAAGTAACACCCATGTTTGAAAGATCACAAATGCTACTGCGGGTCTTCCTTACTGTTAAAGCGGTTAAACTTAGGCATCTCCCAGTGTACGGGATATGGGCGAATGGGAATGGATGGGTGAATAGGCTCATTACAAATCTCATCATAGGTGAGAGAATTATGGGAGCCGGAAATAGATGCTTCTAATGTCTACATCTTGTCCATCATTAACTTGATAAAGTCATTGTTAGATTGTGAAGATTGGGTACCCCCCAGAGTGAAAGGAGGTTGTTGTTGGACATATGAAGAATACGACATTCCAAAGTATGGTGGTGTCGAATAAGGAGGTGGGAATTGAGAGACAGACATAGAGGGTATATACCCAGACTGAATGACTGATGAAACAGGAGGTGGCTGGTAGTAGGTATGTGAGGGTGGGACACTCGTAGTGACCCTAGTAGAGATGGGAGGTAGAGATTGGGGAATAGAAAGGACAACATTTTGAAATGGGGTAGAGGTTACCGACACCAAGGGTGGTAGCGTTGCGACTGGTATATATGAGACAACAGGTGTGGATGATGCTATGTTTTGGGTGGTGGATGAAGGTATGGTGGAGACTACGGGTGCAATAGAGGTGGCGGATGTGGTGGTCAAAGCTGGCGTGGGACCTAGCTGTGACACAACTGGGGATAAAATGGGTGAGGTCACTGTGGTAGGAGGTGGAGCCGAGGTGGAAGTGATCATTAGGGATGGAGATAAGGATATGGGCATGCCATAGATCAATTGACCCGAGGCATCTCGAGTGGAGGCATGGGTGAGGTAGTGGCTCAAAGCAGTGGGATTCTGATCCAGGAGTCGTGCAAACTCTGTGTCACCTGTAGGAATGGTGATAGGTTGATTGGGATCCATGGATGA
Organism: Taxus chinensis; assembly: GCA_019776745.2. NCBI lineage: Eukaryota > Viridiplantae > Streptophyta > Pinopsida > Cupressales > Taxaceae > Taxus > Taxus chinensis. The sequence continues at coordinate 84,792,607 of CM034157.1, forward strand.
TGAGATGGAAGGTGGTGAAGGACTAGGTGATGAAGGGCTAGGTGGGAGTGGTAGTCGACTAGTGTGAAATATGAGGGTGCTTGCCTGACTACGGGTCAGCACCATGTGGATAGGAACTGATTTGGCGAGACTGTATTATGTCTAAATGGTACAAAACACAATAGAACTAGGAAAACAGTCGACAATGAGTGAATTAGGTCGGTTGGTGAGCTGTAAAACAGCACAGGGTGACCGACGCCGGTTTGGGTAAACCGATGCCGGTTAGGCTTAACCGGTGCCGGTTACTGTGAAAAACCAACAGTCTGTTAAATGATGGTCCCAGACTGACAATTTTCACACAGGATGAGATGTAAGGTGACTGTGATTGAAGTAATGACAATATGAAAGGTGATAGGAGCCTTTTACAGCTCAGAAAGTGAAATAGGTGTCTTTTGGATAGGTATCCAAGAAGACTTCAGACCGACGCCGGTTGGGTTAAACCGATGCCGGTTAAAGATAACCGTAGCCAGTTACTGTGAAATTGAAACAGAGAATAAGAAAAATGGTTGTGATTTAAAAATTTGGTGTTGAATCAAACCCAGAAGTCTGAGAATGATGTAGATGTGGTCCAGGCACACTCAGATGAAGTCAGAATACACCGACTATGATTGGGAGTGTGCAAGGAAAGACAAAAATAATGATCGAAAGCTCTCACCTCAAAATGCAAATCAAGCAGAACACTAAGAAAGAACGTTCCTAGAGTGCCTATTCTATTACATTTGTTCAGCTTATGCTATTTGTATGGACTGACTATTATGAACAAAACAATAGAATTTCTTGGTGAGGAAGGCTTCCTACGAAGAAAGAATTCTAAAGGGTGAGGTTTTAGGAATGTTATGGCGGGGGTGGGCTTCACTCTGAAGTATGACTCGACAGAGCAGCGAGCTGGGTGCCCACTGTACCGTGATCATGTGATCACCTACAGCTTCTTCTAGGTAGGATGTTGTTTAAGAATGTATGTATTTTGAATTTTTGTGTGGTTTGGTAAGACTCAGAGAAAGAGAAAAGGATAGAAGTGCTTTTCTACGATTCGTTTGTCAACCATCAGCTGGTCATGACTTCCAGCGTATAGGTTGCCCTCAATTAATGTGAGCTAATGAGCTAAATCAGAATGCAGTGCACTTGTTTTAAACCCAAATCGAAAGTATGATATTCGATGACAACAATAGATGAACAGGAAGAGGGATGCTCTTTCACTAAAATGTAGAAAACAAGAATAAGAAGGTTCTTTTTAAATACACCAAAAGAAATGTGTCTTTCAGAGCAAGTAGAAAGAAGAGAATGTTACCAAGGAGAAAGTTTTAATGTGAATGCTACTAGAAGGGAAACAAACACACACAATTTTTCACCTAGGAATGAAGAAAGATGCAAGGAACCCCGAATGGGTCCCACTGGGCGTGCCAAAATGTTTCACCTGATTTCTTAGTTTTCTGAGAAGTACTTGACGAAACAGATAAGGTAAAGGTGGTAAGAGGAATACCTGTTTTGGGATGGTTGAAGGTTGTATGCACGTGTATCTGAATTCTGAATCAAAGTGATTGTGAGACCTTCCTTTTGGCTAGGAGGAACTACCTGTATAAGAACAAAACAAGACCACCAAAGAGAGTTAAACAATATATGCAGTGGACTGCCTAGCATGTGCTAGATCCTGGAAGTGTGATACTTCCTAGATGGCTGTCAGTCCACTATTTAAAACAATTCAATGCTGAAATAAAGTAAATATTGTCCTACTGTAGTTTAATATGATTTAGGCATCTCATACAAACACAATAGGCTAGATCTAATCTAACAGGCTAGGCTAGAAGGAGATCCAGAGGTCAAGTAGGTTGGTTTCGGTGAATCTGAGCTAACAGGCTAGGTTAGATACAGATCTGAAGGTCAAATAGGTGTTCAAGTAGGTATATGAAAGAAACAAGTTGTTATTCTGGTAGAGATCAGGCGACATAGAGACCAACCATGGTTTTATAAAGGGTGATGATGGTTTTACTATAACCGGCGACGGTTAGAGAGAACCGACGAAGGTTAAGTCGGGGGCTGGTGGAATCACACAGTCCAGGTTTTTGGAGTTTTGGGGCAAAAGTGGAGTAGATAGAAGATGGAGATTGATCATAGAGGGGGTATAGATATGTTGCAAAGGTATGAGACTAATGAGGAGGTAAAATAGGAAATTGGGCGAAGTATTAAGATGATTAGGTATGGAAGGTGGCTGCAACTGGAGAGAGGGAATGGACAGAGGGTAAAAGACTAGGTTCCTTTACCACAAGTGACTACAGATGATGATAAGAAAATGAAATAGATGGAAGGAGGATACTTACTCTTTTGTGAGGTACAGGTCTGAAGAATAATGAAGAAGTTGCTGCGTTGGAGAATGCTGGGAAGAAAGTTTCACTATTGTGCCAGTGTATTTGGTTGCCTTTGTTGATCACAAATCAATCTTCGTTCTGTTGTCATGTCTAAAGAGATCGAACTTAAGATCAAAAGTTTTCCACAATAACAACAACCAACCCGTATTACAAAGCTGTAGATGCCAATCTAAATAGGCCATTTGGTCCATCACGGTAAAACCGGTGTCGGTTTAGGGTGAACCGACATCGGTTTAGGATGAAACGACATCAGTTTAGGTGAGATATCTCGGGCTATTCAAAAATTACTTGGGAAGTTGCTCCGCCATTTGATAAGGGTCTTTTCTTTTTCTTGGGGTGAAAAACGACCTTAGGAGGCTTTTAAATGTGAGGTGAGGGGATGGGTCTAATGTTAGGTTTTATTTAGGACATTGGTTTAGGGTTTTGGTTAATGGGTCAAATGATGGGGGTGGTTAGGTGAGGTGTATTTAATAAATGCAATTATATTAAATAGGTGTGTGAGGGTAGTGAATTAATTTAATGTAAGTAATTAAATTAATATGTGTGTGGGTAAATAATTAAATTAATATGTATGGAGGTAAATGGCATTAATTTAATTAAAGTAATTAAATTAAAATGTGTGGGGTGCAGGAGGTAGGTGATAAGGTGTTGAGGATGAGGAAGTGATTATAGGGCTGCGCTAGGGGACCAAGGTGATTACGACACAATTTTGGTGTCTACAACCCCGTACCCACCTTGATGATCCTGTCTAAACATGATTAGGCCTTGATCATAGGTAAAATGATTCATAAATGATAATGAATATTTCATTTATTGTATTTCTGTTACATTTGATCATTTGATCATAATTGGTCGATCTTTTGATTCTGTTTAGGAACTTTTTCTATGACCCTTGATAACAACTGACTCTGTTTTAAGAGACAATGCTATGTCAAGCCAAATTTATGAAGAAGTATTTGAATTATCATATATGGACTTGGTGTTTTTCGTTTATTGGAATGTTTTATATGGAACCCAGTGATCCCTCAACTAAGTATCCTATGGTAAAATATTGGCAATATGTGGACTTGTATTATGATTATTAAGTTGGAATTAACAATTAACTTGATTAACGAGTAAGTACACAAAAAAAAGATGCTAAATTAATGCTTTTCAAAATATATGTAAATCCTATAAGGATTTGGCATGTAAGTCAAAAGTATCTAAATGGTTTTATTGTATTATCATTAATATTTAAGCCTTTTTGTAGGATTAGTAAAGAGAAACACCACCAAGTTTGGTGTAGGTTTAAAAATGAAGGTGGGATCCTTTTTTGAAATACACCATCTCACATGGCGCTAAGTATGTTTTGTGTATTTGATATTCATGTACCAGCATTGGAATAGTTTTTTCCCTTATGAAACCTCCTCAATATGCTAAAAAGTTTTAAATGTTGTTTCCATACCATTTTTATTTTTTTTATTATCTCCTTTGTCTATTTTCACTCTTCCCTTCTGGGAGATCTACGTGAGTTTTGGAGGAAGGAGGGACTCAACTTGTTGGAGTTGGAAGAGTAGATGGTTGATGATTTTAAAAAAGGAATGAGTCATTTCCTCCCTTCTTTTCCGCATTGTTTAATAACCATCTTATTTTGTGTGCATTCTTCTTAATTTTAAGCCCTTTGAACTATTTTTTCTTAATGTCTTGGAAGTACCCTTAAAACCATTGACCAAGTAATAAAAAAATGAAGTCCTTTGATTGCCAACATATGCGAACACAACATTTTCTCTATTAAAAGTATGTCTACTAATGCCAAAAAGAACCTAGAAAAATTCTTTATGAGTATGGCCATCTGGTTTATTCAAATATTTAAAGGAAAATAGATTGATTTTCTGAAATGGTATTGTTATAATTCCCCAAATCAAATTTAATTTCAGAACAA